>JAFLJL010015589.1:0-2500 GCA_018398815.1 Conus ventricosus
ATCCCAGATATATCCAAACATAGAGCTACAGCTATAGACCTTTCCTTTATCTCACCAGAAACTTGCTCCATCTTGTACATTGGAAACATGTAAAGATACTTTAGGTAGCGATCATTTGCTATAATTATGACAATTGTTAAAGAAAATATTCAGGGTAACAATGATGTACATGATACTCCAGTGAAATACGACTATACGTGTGCAGACTGGGAAAAAATTCAAACTATTCTAGCTTGTCAAAACTTCGATAAATGTATGCAAGAGCATACTGACATGCAATATTCAGAATTCAAGGATGCAGTAATTTTGGCCGCTAATTCATCAATCCCAAACTACAAACCACACAACAGTCTAAACATGTGGGGAATATCTGGTGGACTAATGAATGTGAACAAGCTGTTAATTAAAAAAAAGACAAATATAAGGTGTAGATTAAGGCGAAAACAGAAAAAAAATCTAGATAAAAATTTACGCAAACGTTAATAGAAGAAAGTCATATGGAAATGAAGAAAGCAAAGACACACAGTAATAATGCAATAGCCAAAGCAAAACGGCCATATTGGAATTCTTTTTGCACAAAGGAAGTTACAGATAATGAAGACTTAAATAAGGTTTGGAACAAAGTGAAATGCATGAAAAATGGAATTAGACTTCCAAGCCATCCAATAGAATCTAATGAGAATAAGTTTCCTTCTGACAGAGAAAAGGCGGAAACCTTCGTGGACATGTTTTCTATGAATAGTAAATCAGAAGTCTGTCCTCAAACTGCAAAATATATAGAGAAAAAGAACAATTGCAGCCTCTCTATCCAGACCCTCTTCCTGATAATGATCTCTCTATTAATGCACCAATAACAATCAGAGAGTTGAAAAGTGCAATATATGGTATCAGCAACAAAAAAGCTCTGCTGGTCTTGATATTGTGAGCAATGAAATGTTAAAACATCTCCCTGATAACTGCATTGTTTCCTGCATCATATAGTTCAGAATTGCTGGGAAAATGGCGTTGTTCCTCAATATGGAAAGATTCAATAGTCGTTCCAATTTTAAAACCTGGAAAAACCTATGAATGACAAAAACAGTACCGCCCTATAGCTCTCACTTCCCATTGTGGTAAACTTATAGAAAACATTGTCTTAAATAGGCTCCTGCACTTTTGTGAAAAGAACAATGTAATACCTTGCTTCACACTCTGAAGCGATCAAAGCTAAGTGAATTTTCGTTGTTTTATTCGTTTGTTTCTCACCTGAGGAAGACCTAAGAGGTCGAAACGCGTTGTGTTTTGTCTGTGACTCGTTTGTCCACGTTTCTCTGGGCGGTTCGAAACATTATTTAAGATTTATTTAGATTTCCGCCTGCAGTCGTCTCACTTTGCAATTAGATCTAATGTAATACCGATTAATCAAGCTGGATTAATGAAAGGAAGATCTACAGTTGAGCACTTGGTTAAATTATCTACTCAAATAAAGCGTCAGTTTGCTAGTAGGAAAAGTATACTCGCTACCTTCTTTGATGTTAAAAAAGCCTATGACCAAGTCTGGCACAGGCGTTGTTATTACAAACTGAAACTGATTGGAATATCTGGAAACATGTACAATTAATTAATCATTTTTAAATAATAGAAGTATGTTAGCCAGAGTAGGAAGAAGACACTCAACACTCAGAAAACTAAATATGGAATTCCGCAAGGTTCAGTATTAGCACATATTCTTTTTAACGTCCTTATTCACGATCTCCCAAAAGCAGTCTCCAAAAATGTCGTTCTAGTTTAATACGCAGATGATACCTGTATGAGGATGGAAGTAACTCTGAAAAAGGCAAACCCCACAAAGAGCACAGAATTATGTTAGAATACTATATCAAAGAGATTTATATAGCACAGGGAAACTATATGAGAGAAATGGTCTGTCCTTGTCCACTGGAAAAAAAATGATGCTGTTTAATGCAGGAAGCAATCCAGAAAATTTACCAGTCTTCAAACTTCTATGGGAACCTTTAGAATATAAACAAAAGTATTAAATTTTTAGGACTTTTCTTTACTCCAAAATTATCTTGGAATATTCATTTGAATATATATTAACAAAGGCTAGGAAAAGTCTGAATTTACTAAAGATCATAAGCAGACTACCTGGGAATGGATTCAAAAACTCTACTTCATCTTTCTATTCCTCTTATTAGATCAAAACTACATATGGTCAAGAAGTGTACTTTAGCGCTCCAAAATTTCTTCTAAAAAAGTAATAAAGTTTGGATTGCAAAGCCATTAAATTTGCTCTCGGTATCCCTATTCATGCCTCAAACGCAAAGACATATAGAGAAGCTGGAATTTTGCCCCTTGATTATCGTGAAACTAGCTGCATCAAAATTTGTCATAAAATCGAGTGCTGGTGATAATTACATTCAAGAGATTTAAAAATTAGATCGAGCACTGACTTTCCAAAAAAGGCAATTCGAATAAATCGCAAGAAACATAGCTACGAGTACTTCTGATTTGATTAAAT
>JAFLJL010015589.1:7500-19189 GCA_018398815.1 Conus ventricosus
GTTCGAATCCCATCAGTGTCATGTGGGTTTTTCTGCCCCAACCGGCTCCTACCCTGAGTTGAGTTTGCTGCGAACTTAGTTGGGAAGACTGGACCACACAGTCGAGTTTCATCCACTTAATGGATGCGTTTCTGAGAGTGTTGCTTAAATTTTCTGACCAACACTGCAGGTGCCTGTATCTCTCGGGCCTGGTTGACGCCGGGATATATTATGAAAGGAAGCGTAGAGTACAGCCCTGTCATGTAGTCTCAGACCGAAATGGAAATCCGTAGCATCATCTTAATCATCCTCCTTCTCATCGATCAGCATTAAAAAATGTCTCAAATTCTGTGGCCCTTCATGCCCTGCTTTCATGGTGACCTCAGTTTCGATGTCCTCCACGTCTGTGGCCTTGGTTTGGTTCCGTCGGGGTCACCGGTATCGGCGAGTCCAGGGGGGCTGTCGTTGGACGGACGTGGTGGCGCCCTCCGGAGGGAGAGCTCACTCACGCCGGCTCCGCGACTAAGCAATTATTGTCGTTAGTTTAGTAGGTGGTGTCCTGCGTATGTTAGATCAGAACAGGCGAAACTGAACACCACCGAAGTGACTCGGCAGCAGTGCAGTGTCTTCTCCGGTGGGTTGCCTCTTAACGAATTGACATTGACTGCTCCCTGTGGATTGTCGGTGCCGGGCTGTGGCGGGGCTGACCGGCTGTGGCTGTGGACGGGGTGTCGGAATGAGCGGCGTGTATGCACTGCCTCTGAGGTGGCGCAGAGATTGGGACAGCGCAATAAAAAAAATAATTAAAAAAAAGAAGAAGAAGAAGAGAGTAAAGAAAGAAAGAAGGAAAGAAAGAAAGAAAGAAGAAGAAGAAAAGAGAAAAGAAAGAAAGAAAAGACAGATCCTCGAAATTTGACCCGAGTTTCTGCTACAGTGACCTGTGCAATATTCGTGTTGTCTGCCGTAAGAAATCCCCCCCCCCCCCCCCCACACACACACACATTCCTGCCTCTTCCACGTGGGACAGACAGAGGGATTCTGTAATGCATTTGCCCTGATCAGCATTCGCTGCTATGTGAAAAAAAAACCAAAAAAAAAAACCCACCGACATAACAATAGCTTACCGCCGGTGAACTCAAGAGAAACGGAGACTGGGGAAAAAAATTGGTCAAAAACAAACACACAAAAACTGCCTACAACCCTCTAATTAGCACACAATTACCTTCTAACCGTTTTCTCCAGGAATTTAACATTGCCGCAGAAAGAAATCACAGGAAATTATCCGACAGCGAAAAGAGTTTAAAACAGCCAAGTCGTCTGGTCCCTCCGTTGACGCACAAGCTAACCTCGAGGCTACATCCGGGTTGTACGCCTGCTTAAAAAAAAAAAAAAAAAAAAAAAAAAGAAGAGAGAGAGAGAGAACCGCGCTCAACTTTCAATGCCTCAGATTCAAATTCAAAAGCCGGTCATTCATCCATTTGAAAGATTGATAAAAAGTCTAACAGCAGCTTCAGAGATGAAAAATAATGACGATCTTCCGCCTACTAGACCACAGCATATATACTGTTCAAAAAAGTTAAGGACCAACATTTCACTGACTTATAAAACAGAAAATTGGAAGTGATCAATCTCCAAGTGTAACATGAATTTATTGAATATGTGAAAAGTGTGTAAAGACAATGACAAGTCCGATGAATCAACAAATTGGAATCAAGCGCAGTACAAACACCCCCACCCCCAAATTTGAAAGTCACAGTAGGAGTGTTTTTTCAATGTCACGGTTAATAACGTGTGTGTTCCCCGTTATTGGCAAGGCATTCAAGGCAGCGTTGTCGCATGGAGTTCACCAGTGTGCGCAGAAAGGCCTGGGGGACAGCAGCCCACTCCTGCTGGAGTGACTCAAACAGCCGACCCAGGTTAGCAGGAGGAGGACGACGCTGCTGCAGTCTCCGGCCCAGCTCTTCCCAAAGATGTTCGATGGGGTTCAGGTCTGGGCTGTTATCGGGCCACTGCATTCTGTTGACACCAGCAGCTTGGAGAAACGTGTTTACCGCTCTGGTGCGATGGGGCCGTGCATTGTCGTCTTGAAAGACTGCCTGAGGTCCAAGCTGTTGAAGGCTGGCAGCACTAGGGTTGCAAAATCTCTGTTTGGTAGCGAACACCATTCAAGTTCCCTGCCACATTGTAGAGAACCGTTCTGTATCGTGTGCTTATGCCGCCCCAAATCATAACGGATCCCCCACAATAGCGGTTCCTTTCCAGGACAGCCTCTTCTGCAAAACGCTCCCCACGGCGCCTCCAGACCCTGTTCCTTCTATCGGTGGGATCCAGGCAGAACCGCGACTCGTCTGTAAACATCACGTTAGCCCACTGTTCATGTGTACATCTCACGTGCTGCGTGCACCATACTCGGCGTGCTGCTCTGTGGGCATCAGTCAAACGAGGTCTTATGGCTGGTCATCGAGCACGGAGGTTAGCGGCGTGTAGGCAGTTTCGTATGGTCTGATCACTGACAACAGTGTTGGTGGCATCTCTAAGGCGACGTCTGATGTTGTTTGCACTTTCTGTTCTTTCTTGTGTGGCCTGCCTTTCAATGTATCGGTCCTCTCGTGGTGTTGTTATTCTGGGTCGACCAGAGCGTGGTCGTTCTTGCACTCTTCCTGTGTCTTGAAAGCGTTGTCCGAGTCTGATAACAACAGAGTGTGATACCCCAAGCCCCCGTGCCACTTCCCGGACTGCAACTCCTTGGAGCCATCCTATTGCTCTTCCTCGATCCAGCTCGTTCAGTCTTCGACGTGGAGGCATGCTGTTGCATTGCATTTTTCCCCAGTACAGTGGCTTTAAAGACATTTGGTTGAGCATACTTTATGACCTACAGCCTGATTTAGCTCGTGCTTCACATGATTTTGATTCAGCACATGCTCCTCGGATCCCAAACACATCAGAAATTCACCCCAATTCGTTCCAAAAATGACAAGTCTCGACACGTGTTTTTCAAGGCGCGTGAGAAATGTGTGCCACAAAATTGCAGTTGCCACATTCACTATCAGTTTGTGCGTGTGGTTCAATTTGTTTGGACCACAAAGGCGGTACAATTGAATTTTTGTGAATTTTTAAATGTTTGTGCATTCTCAAAGTTGGTCCTTAACTTTTTTTAACAGTATATATATATATATATATATATATATATATATACTGACTTCCATAAAAAACGCGAAAAATTGAAAGGCTATTTTTCGGGTGAAAAGGGGTGAATATACAATATTGAACCATTGTGGCAAGTTGTTGGGTCCAAGACTCACGTGCAGTGAAAAAATTGTGTGAGCAACACATCATTCCCGGCATTGGAGGGTCAACAAAAATGGCAAACTGGTTGCTGCATGTGAGGCACGTGCACACTATGCAGAGCAAAGTTAACCAGCTACAAGTACACGGGCATGCAGCCCTTATAAAGCCGCGCTACAAGGTTCAGGTAACGACTTGCCATCTGAGCGCTACAGAGATGCCAAGACTACGAGCAGAGGAACGCAATCGTGCCCTAGGCCATCTGGAGGCTGGTGTGGATGCCAGGCAGGTCGCCAACATCTTTAACGTCCACCATCTCAACCATCTATCGTCTGCAGCACTGCATGCGAGTCACTGGTACCACTGATGATCGTCCCCGGCCAGGCCGCCCTCGGGTCACCACACCAAGAGAGGTCGCCATCTTGTTCGAACCCATCTGCGGGACAGGCGGCAAACAGCCGCTAACACTGCTCCACAGGTGCCTGGGAATCTCCAGCAACGAATCAGCCTCAACACTGTGCGGCGGCGTCTTCAGGAGAACGGGCTGGCATGTAGGCATCCTCACAGAGGTCCGGTACTGACACCAAGACACCGGCAGGACAGGCTGCAGTGGGCACAAGCCCGAATCAACTGGGGCAGGCAGTAGTGGGGACGCATACTGTTCTCAGATGAGAGCCGTTTTTGTATTGACATGGCTGACGGTCGTGCCAGAATATGGCGTCGACCTGGTGAATGCTATGCTGACTCCCATTTGGTAGAGCGGAACCCCTGGGGAGGCCCGAACGTGATGATATGGGGTGCAATTGGCAATAACCACGCCATAGGACCAGTCATCTTTCAGAACATTGGTCCTGGTTGCGGACAGGGTGTCAATGCACAGCGCTACATCAACCAGGTGCTCAGACCCCATGTTGTTCCTTTTTTTGCGCTACACCCAAACTGGACATTCCAACAGGACAATGCAAGACCACCCACCGCCAGGGCCACCCAGCAATTTCTTCAGCATAACAACGTCAATGTGCTGCCCTGGCCAGCCCTTAGTCCCGATTTAAACCCAATAGAACATTTTTGGGATGAACTTGGCAGACGGTTGGACCTCCTGCGTCCACGACCAGCAACAGCGGCTCAACTTCACCAGGCATCGTCCATGTGTGGGCTGGTATGCCAAGGGGACGCATCAACCACCTGGTCCCACTCAATGAGCCGCAGGTGTCAAGCAGTTGTCAATGCAAATGGTGGCCACACACGGTATTAGGACTTCAAGGTGGTTTGTCACGTGACCTTTGATTTTCCACACAAAAGACATAGTGCTGAGACATTTTTCACACATTACCGGTGTAATGAATCAAGTCACGTTTGAATTCACGCTTCCACTACTGAACAATGTGACCCATAAAATTCACCCCCTACCTTCAGCTTGTTTTTTTTCGCGTTTTTTATGGAAGTCAGTAATAGATATATATATATTATATATAAATATATATAATGACCGCTGTTGCTGGGCGTGGACGCAGGAGGTCCAACCGGTTGGACCAATGCCCTCTGAACAAACCAATTCTCTCTGATAAAAATCGTATACAGGCCACTGTGACAACGAAAGCAGCAAAGAGTCATACATAGGGATACAGAAAACATATTCAAAGCTAGGTAAGCCAATCACAAGCAAATCTTTCAAGTATGGAAAAATACAAACAACCAAACAGAATTTAAGTAAACATATATGAGGGGAATCTAAAGAAAACAAATACAGATTTTAACAACACATGGAAAATAATCAAAAAGCAGCAGCTACAATAATAGCCCAAAGAGATGTAATTTTGCCCGACAGGAACAGTGGATGATGCCTGTCAAACCTAGTATGGCAACATTGGAACCAAAGTTGAAATCAAGAGACAGTTTGCAGGCACAAAAGGAAATTTTTTATCAACAAGTATAAAATAGCAACCCTGACAGGACCCCCCCATAAGTAAGATACCCAAAAAAGAAACCTTGCAACTTAACAGGGCCCCCCCTTTGCACAACAACTGCAACACAATCCAACTGAACCACAGCTCACCATCCAAAACATATATAAAATTGAGGTCAGTAGGCTGGGGTTTGGCACGATCTGAAGAGAGAAGGACCTCGAAACAAGTTGTCGTCCCGGTTTTAAGATTTCTTTTAATCATTATTTTAGCTGGGTCCCGCATGGTTAGCCACTTTTCCAACAGAAAAGCCGGAAACACAGATTACCGAGCTAGAGAAACAGCTCCACACGTCGAGCACATTTTACCTGCTAGCACTTTTTTGTGGAAAAAAAAATGGAGAATAACATTTTAACCTATCAACCAAGAATATCCCATATGCTACACCAGAGAGCTATACAAAAAGGCTAATTGAACAAACGAAAAATTTGTAGTACGCAATTTCAAGATGGAGGGCTTTCTTTTACCTTAATCCTAAAGCACAGCAGGAAAAAGACAGAACATATGGAATCAACTCATGGAGATCCCCACCAGTTTATTGAAGAGTGGTGAGGGGTGGAGGTTTGTTGTATTATTGCTGGAGTGTCCTCCAGCTTAGTGTGTATAGTTTGTATATACGCATATTTAGCGACATGGAGGCGGCTTAGTGTATGAAGATGGGCTTGAGTATTGTAGATTGGTGGTTATAGGCTAGATCAAAACTATAACTGGGACATATAGGGAAGGTATTGATTACGAGCTGCGCCGCAGTAAAAAACCAAGCAAGAGTCCATAAGATCTTCATTAGAAGGCTGAAGAGATATTACAGGGTGGGGGGGGGGGTTGTTTAACTATCGCAGAGAAGAAGAAAGGAAACGGTGGAACGCATAGAACTATATGAAGGAGGAAACTACACATATAAAATGAGAAGCGTTTTTGAACTCTCCCCAAGGGTCCAACAAACCGAATGTCCAAAACATCCCCTCAGGTAGTCTGATCAACCCCACAAAGGCTGAAACGAGAAGAGTAGGCAAGCAAATATCTATAAAAATAGTAGATGAGGCCAAATCAAATCGGGCACTGAACCTTTGGATAATATACTAATGAGTGGGTGCAATGGTTTCCAAAAATCTTAACAAACAAAACTGAACAAACCTTTAATTCCGCATGCGACATTGTGATTTTTAACCCATCCATCAATGAAGAACTGGCTCAGAAAGCGTTGAATTTCACTCCAAATATACGGAGAGACAAATGGAATTGGAAATAATATGCACCAAAAAGAAACACGGTTGTAGAAGAAAAAGGAGCCTCACATGAAAAAAGCAGATTCGAATCCACTTTTGACGGCACAATGGGTTTCATTCGAGGGTGCAGAAACGGCGAGATAGTGGCCGGTTGCTAGGGTTCAAAAATGCACAAAACTACTGGGCATAAAGTTGGGCTGTACAGAGAATGAAGGATTTGGCAAGCCACAGGACAAGACACCGTGAGAGGAAGAAGAAAAAGAAAGAACTGTGATAGGTGGTTCCACAACCACAACTTAAAAGTACCATAGAAGCCAACAAAAAAGTAGTCAACTACTTGATTTAACACTAGATTTAAACAAAAACAATACAGACCAGACAAAAAACCCAATGATAAACCAGTATATTACATGCCATGAGTAACCACCCACAAGCAATCATAAAAACTATACCACATGGAAAACAAAGGGTATCCAACGTCTCCTGCAATGAAGAAAATGTTCAACGATGCAGCAACAGACTACCTAGAAGCACTGTTAAAAGTGGATACTACTACAAGTTTGAAATATTAACCTAAAGTACCACTGGAAGCAGGAAGAAAAACAGAAAGAGGAAAATAACCGGGTATAAACCCACCATATGATGGAGATGAAAACCAACATTGGCAAAGAATTCGTCACAAAATAACAGAATCGTTCCAGAAAGACCATAATCTTTGCCCAAAATAGTCAATAGGAACACTATCAAACTATCTTCTTCGTGGAGATGCCAAATCTTAAAAATGTAATTGATGCTTCAAACAAAAGAAACCAAGGGGGGGGGGGGGGGGGGGGGGGGGGGGGGGGGGGGGGGGCGTCAAAAAATGAGGGTGACAAACGGAAAACTTGCAACTGCACAATCAAAGGACAATTGCCCTCTGATCACAAAACCCAATGGCGCTCTGATAACATCGTATACCAGGCCACTGTGACAACGAAAGCAGCAAAGAGACATACAAGAGGGATTACAGAAAACAAATTCAAAGCCTATACGCCAATCACTAGCAAATCTTTCAAGTATGAAAAATACCAACACCAACAGAATAAGTAAACATAGAGGAGTCTTAAGAAAAACAAAATACAGATTTTAACATCACATGGAAAATAAGCAGAAAAGCTGCAGCATACAATAACACACAAAGAGATTTAATTTGTCACGACAGAAAGTGGATGATTCCTGTGCAAACCTAGTCTGGCAACAGTGAACACAGAGTTGAAATCATAGACAGTTGCAGGCCCAAAAGGAAAGTTTTATCAACAAGGAAAAAATAGCAACCCTGACAGGACCCCCCCCCCATACAGTAAACCCAATAAAAAAGCCTTGCAACCTGAACAGGGCCCCCCGTTGCACAACACGTGCAACACAATCCAACTGAACCAACAGCTCACAATCCAACACATAATTTATGTCAATTGAGGTCAGGAGGCAGGGGGATTGGGCACGGGATCTGAAGAGAGGAAGGACATCGAAACAGAGTTTGTCGTCCCGGTTTTAAGATTTTCGTGTAAGCATTATTTAGCTGCTCCGCTGTTGAGCACTTTTTCCAAAGTAAAGCCCGAAAACAAGTACCGAGCTAGAGAAACAGCTCCACACGTCGAGCACGTTAAACTGGCTAGCACTTTTTTTGGAAAAAAAAATGGAGATTGAAAGTTAACCTATAACCAAGAATATCCGATGCTACACCAAGAGCTATACAAAAAGGCTAATTGAAAAAACGGAAAAATTTGTAGCAATTTAAGATGGAGGGGCTTCTTTTACCTTAATCCTAAAGCACAGCAGGAAAAGACAGAACATCTTGGAATCAACTTCATGGAGAATCCCCCCAGTTATGGAAGAGATAGGAGTTTTTGAGGAAGATTAAAAAGCATGATTTCCACCATCAAAATTAGGAAATAAATTCCAACTCCAAAAATCTCGAGCTGCAATATTAAAATATATGCATATAAAAGAATATTTGTTAAAGCAGACTAAACTAGTAACTTTAACAAAATGGAAGTAAACGATTACGACACTCCATCAGTAAAAACATCCAAAAGGGAAACTTAACAAGAAAGCTGAAGAGAAAACAGGACGACATCAGAGAAAGAAGAAAAGAAACTGGGGTACGCATAGAACTAAATCACAGGATAGAAACTACAGCAAAAAGAGAACGTATTTATAACACCAAGGACCACAAACTACTTTCCAAAACAACCCTCATGTAAGACTGAATTCAACCCCACAAAGTCTGAACTAGGAAGAGTAATGCAAGCAAATACTAGAAAAAATAGGAGCTGATGCCAATAGCAAATCTTTGAACCTGAACCTTTGAAAAATACTAATGAGAGGGGTGCAAATGGGTCCAAAAACTAAACAAACAAACAGATCAACCTGTTATCGCTTCGACATTGTGGATTTTTAACCCATCCATCAAATGAAGAACGGCTCAGGAGAAAGCTTTGGCATTCAACTCAAAATATACTGAGATATCAAATTCGGAATGGAAATCATATTACCTCACAAAAAAACACTGTTGGTATAATAAAAAAGGAGCCTTAAATGAAAAAAGCAGATTCGAATTCCACTTTTGACGTCACAATGGTTCATGCGAGGTGCAGAAACATGCGAGATATGTGGGCCTGTTGCTATTGTCTAAAATGCACAAACGACTTGGGCATTAAGTTGGCGGTACTGAGATGACGGATTGGCAGCACGGGACAATAACACCTAGAGGGTTGAGAAGAAAATGAAAGACCTGTGTAGGTGTTTCCAAAACCACAACTTATAAATGACCATAGAAGCCAACATAAAAGGTAGTCACTACTTAATGTAAACTCTGATGGATACAAAAACCAATACAGACCATTACAGAAAAACCCAATGATAAACCTTTATAAGTAAATGCCATAGTAACCACCCCCCCACAATCATATAAAACGATACCACCAGGGATAAACAAGAGGGTACCAACCTTTCCTGCAATGAAGAAATGTTCACCGATGCAGCAACAGACGACCAAGAAGCACGGTTAATAGTGGATACAACACAAGTGTGAAATATGAACCTGAAAGGACCACTGGAAGCAGGAAGAAAAACAGAAAGAGGAAAATAACCTGATAACCCACCATATAGGGGTAAAGTGAAAACAACATTGGCATAGAAATCGTCAAATATTAACAGAATCGTTTCCAGAAAGACCAAAACGTTTTCAAATATTCATAGAACACTATCAAACATATCTTCTATTACTGTATGCCAAATCTTAAAAAAGTATTGGTGATGCTTCAAACAAAAAAAAACCAACGTCAAAAATGAGGTGACAACGAAACTTGCAACGGGCACAATCAAAGGACAATCCCGCTAACAACCAATGCTCTCTGAGACATCGATACCAGGCCACTCGTGTCAACGAAAAGCAGCAAAGAGACATACATAGGATTACAGAAAACAAATTCAAAGCTAGGTACCCATGCACAAGCAATGCTTTCAAGTATGATAAAATACAAACACACAAACAGAATAAGAAAACATATATGGGAGCTTAGAAAACAAATACAGATTTTAACCACCACATGAACATATATCAGAAAAGGCAGCAGCATACAATAATAGCACAAAGAATGTAAGTGTGCACGACAGATAAGGGGATGATTCCGGGTGCCCAAATACCTAGTAATTGCAACATTGAACACAAGAGTTGAAATCATTAGACAGTTGCAGCAAAAAAGGAAATTTTTATCAACAAGTATAAAATAGCAACCCTGATAGGACCCCCCCATACAGTAATACCCAATAAAGAAAGCCTTACAACCTTAACAGGGCCCCCCCTTGCACAACACGTGCAACACAACCCAACTGAACCACAGCTCACAATCCAAAAAAACATATATATACAATTGAGGTCAGTAGCAGGGGATTGGCACGGGATCTGAAGAGAGGAAGGACCTCGAAACAAGTTTGTCGTCCCGGGTTTAAGATTTGCTTTTAATCATTATTTAGCTGCTCCCGCATGGTTGAGCACTTTTCCAAAGAAAAGCCGGAAAATATATTAACCAGCTAGAGAAAACAGCTCCACACGTCGAGCACTTTAAACCTGGCTAGCACTTTTTTGGAAAAAAAAATGGAGAAGAAAAATTTTAACCTATCAACCAAGAATATCCCCTATGCTACACCAGAGAGCTACACAAAAAGGCTAATTGAAAAAAGGGAAAAAAATTTGTACGCAATTTAAGATGGAGGGCTTTCTTTTACCTTAATCCTAAAGCACAGCAGGAAAAGACAGAAACATATGGAATCAACTCATGGAGATCCCCACCAGTTATTGAAGAGATGAGGAGTTTTGAGGAAAGATTAAAAAGCATGATTTCCACCATCAAATTTAGGAAAATAAATAACAACTTCCAAAAATCTCTGGCTGCAATATAAAAGATATAATGCATGATAAAAGAATATTTGTTAAAGCAGACAAAACTAGTAACTTTTACAAAATGGAAGTAAAAGATTACGAGCAGCTCCTCAGTAAAAACATCCAAAAGAACTACAAGAAAGCTGAAGAGAAAACATGTACTATCATCAGAGAAGAAGAAAAGAAACGGTGGAACGCATAGAACTAAATGACAGGATAGAAACCACAGCAAAAAAGAGAAGCGTTTATAACACTCAAGGACCATAAACCTAATTTCCAAAACAACCCCTCATGTAGACTGATCAACCCCACAAAGTCTGAACTAGGAAGAGTAAGCAAGCAAATACTAGAAAAAATAGTAGCTGATGCCAAATCAAATCTTGAACTGAACCTTTGGAAAAATACTAATGAGGTGGTGCAATGGTTCCAAAAACTAAACAAACAAAACAGAACAACCTTTATCGCATTCGACATTGTGGATTTTTTACCCATCATCAAAATTGAAGAAACGCTCAGGAAAGCTTGGAATTCACTACCAAATATACTGAGATTATCAAATTCGGGATTGGAAATCTATTCCACACAAAAAAACACTGTTGGTATAATAAAAGGAAGCTTACATGAAAAAAAGCAGAAAATTCGAATTCCACTTTTGACGTCACAATGGGTTCATTCGATGGTGGAAGAAACATGCGAGTAGTGGGCCTGTTGCTATTGTCAAAAATGCACAAACTACTTGGGCATAAGTTGGGTGTACAGAGATGACGGATTGGCAGCAGTGGAAAACCAGAGGGTGAGAATAAAAAAAGGGG
>JAFLJL010015589.1:20189-27689 GCA_018398815.1 Conus ventricosus
ATATGAACGGTCAACAGCACTTTACTGGCGGCTCCATCTGAAGAGATCTGGGATTTTAGAGATAGCATGTGCTACACTTTCATGAACATTTGTAGGGTTAATAATATTCATGTCTACTTCGCCAAACATATTGCCTAATTGTTTGTCACTACCAAATAATATTTCTTCCATGGTATATAGTTTTCCGTCCTCAAATTTACTTGTGGCCGTCATTTTTAAAGCCCCAATATTTACGTAAATTAAAAAAATAAATGTATATAAAATTAAGTAAAACACCGCTTTTATTCTTCGCCCAAGCGTTGCAACACTTCAAGACACGTTAACCTTACAATAACACCCGCCAATATTTTAGCTTTTTCTGAATCACTACAGTCAATGTTCATCCCTTTAATTGCTTTGTTAAATAGTTCACTATGATTTTTTATTATATTGTTTACATCATTCTCAAACCCAGATTCACTAAAATCAATGTTTAGTACTTTCATTGTTTCGTCAAATAGTTCATTACAATTCTTTAAATCAGATTCGCTGAGTTCGGCAGCCATTTTTAAATCTAAAATAAATAAAAAAATTAATTGTAAATGTAAATTCAGCTGTTATTCATAGTTTTTTCTAATCGCAAACCCCGATCTTCATTAAAGCGAATAACTACTCCTTCAGGGGTAGCAGAAACAGTCAGATTAGCATCTTCAGGAGCCATATAATCAACTAAAATGGCAACCAACTTTATAGCTGGTGGGGGCCAAAAATCTAGTATTTCACTGATGGCCTGCTTCATGTTTGTTTGTATATTTATGTGATTAAAAAGATCAGTAATTGATTTTTCAACCCTTCTCCTTAACTCTTCTTTATGGCCTTCCAATTCAACTTGTAAAGTATTTTAGTAAGCCTTTTAACTTCTTCGGGATTCATTTTTAAACAGAATAAAATTATAAATTAAAAAAAAATTAATTAATCAGTTTCTCTCTCCCTCATTCACTCCCACATCTCTCTCTCCCTCATTCACTCCCACATCTGTGTCTGTCTGTCTGTCTGTCTGTTTACTTCTTTGTCTGTCTGTCTGTCTCCACCTCTCTCCCTCTCTTTCATTCACACACACACACACACACACACACACACACACACACACACACACACACACACACACAACACACACACGGGAATCATTCACACAATAAACAGGGTGGTGCTTGCAGGGGAATGTGAAAGGGGCTTTTTGTGGTTCGCACTTGAGCGACGTAACTTCAAGACGACCACTAAAAGCACTTATCAGAGTCCTGAATCAATAATCACAAGATCTCTTCAAAGTTCTCTCAGCGGCCGTCTGAGACAGCCTTTAAGCAGGTGAATTGAAACGGTGAAGCAGGTGAATAGGTGAAACGTTGAAGCAGCCAACCACAACAGCAAAAGTCATTTCATTATACGCAAAGTCATGGGACAGGAGTGAGAATGTCAGCAGGTAGGCTACCGCTCACGCGTGAGCGGTTCTATTTTTAGGCTGTGCTTCGGCGGTTGCCTTCCACCGTTCGTGCGTGAGCGGTTACTGGGATTGCTGGAGCTCGCTTGTGCTTGCTATGTGCGGAACTCGTTTCCAGTACTGTGCAAATTCTGGCACTTGCAGCATGGCTTTGATTTTATTCAGCTTGCCAGAAATGAAACGAAAGGGAAGGCCTACAGCATAAAACCCTGTGTATCCAAAAAGAACACTTGCAACGGCACGTAATTTTCGTGCGTGAACATCAGAATACCCGTTTTTTCTTTCAACCAAACAGCCCATGTTTCCTTCATTCTCCTTTCATTTTCCTGCCATTGTTTACACAAAATCAAGAAGTTACCGAACTGAATGTAAATTAACAAGGACTGTGCATCTTGCCTCCTCAAATTTCTCATCCCTTTTTGTAGTCTTTCTACAATTTCAGCTTCATATCTTCCATGCCTGAATAATCTAATCTATAAAGTTGTTGAAAAGGTATTTGCAATTCAAGAACTTTTTCTAACTCAGAATCCGCGCTGTCTTCTGAAACTGCAGCTATATTTTGTGCCATATGCAAACACTTCTCTCGCAGAAAAAGCGCCACACACCTGCACAGCACAGCCTCCAATGTGAAATGACAGGACGGCTCTGCCTTGTTGCTAACAACACAAAATGTCACGTGATTTAAGCCCAGCACTTGATTTGATAAGGGGTTTACACGCGGGAGACATGTCTAAAACTGTTTTGGGATAATGAGATCTGGCCTTACCCGGCCAAAAATGACGCCATACTCCCTGCCGATTGGTTGAGCGTGCACGCGCGATGGGCGAGCTGTCACACGATGCTTGCACGCTTCACTGCCCACACGGTGCTGCCCCAATATTGATTCTAACCAGTCTCGGAGTAGTATTGTCAAGCCATATACATTTTTAGTTGATTTTATGTTCCTGGAGAGAATGTAAATATGTGGGTTCACGATCACCCATGTTATTCTGCACGGAAACCCCTGTTTCAATGTGCTAATTACGTCAATATTTGGCAGTTTTGGCATGTTAATTTTGTTTAAAAACAGGTGTTAATTTTGGCCAAAACTGACATGTGATGGACGTGATTTGTATGTGAAAAAGGGGGGTTTTCGGGCAGAATAACATGGGTGGTCGTGAACCCGTATATTTACATTCTCTTGGCGTGTGACATGAATGCCCGCTGCCCGCAATGAAATCCATCATTTTTTGTAATAATAGAGCTCCGAGGGATGTGACAGGGGAGAGAGAGAGAGAGAGAGAGAGAGGAGAGAGGAGAGAGAGAGAGAGAGAGAGAGAGAGAGAGGGGGGGGGGGCGGGAGGATAAAGGTAGCAAAGCAAAATGCAAGGCATGCGATTTAAGTGCTATTGCATAAATTAACACATTTTCTGGAGGACAAAAAAAAGAAAAAAGAAACAAGGGAAGTGCAACGTCGGGGTAAGAGGGAGAGAACGGGGCAGAGGAAGGGAAGAGGGGGGAGAACGGGGAAGGGGGGGGGGGGGGGCAGGGGTGTGTGTGCAAGGTAAGCTGGGCCCTTTTCTGCCAATGGCAACCTAAGGGTAAGCTACACACGAACACCATACACTGTGCACTTTTCAAATGTTGAAAGCCGGCACCAACTACCAAGTACTTGAATATTATTTTATGACTGAATATCTGCCAGATCAAAATCATCACATGTCTATAAACAGCACATGAATGCATACCTCATTTTAAGAGTGAGCTGTACTTCGTTTTTATCAATGATACTTATGACAACGCATTCAATGAGAAACTTAACTGTCTATTCATGTTATCTACGCATAATTATGCAAAGAATTGCCACCTGTTTTGTGTCACTGAGATTCAAGAGGCCAAGCACACACACAAATCTTCAATCGAGCTCCCGCCCCCTCCTCCCAATCTCCCATCTAAATCGAAAATAAAACAACAAAACCAACTATTCTGTAATACATATAGTATTATACTCACAGATAAATTCATGGCCTGTGAGTATTTTCTTTTTCTGTGTACGCAGGCTGATACTCCTGCGGACACTCCCTGTATACACAGGCAAATATTAAACCCATCTGCCGAACAAAGGGAGTGGAGTTTGTGTGTATGACCGTTTTTTTTGTCCTCCCCCCCCCCCCTCCCCACCATTAGGCCTACGAGTATAAATGCAAAGAATTGCCAGCAACTTGTACCGCCGTATTGAGCGAAACACACACACACACATGCACGCACGCACGCACGCACGCACGCACGCGCGCACACACACACACACAGTCTCGCAGTGTGCGTGTGTGTGTGAGTGTGTGAGCGCGCGCGAGCGAGCGACCGAGAGAGAGAGAGAGAGAGAGAGAGAGAGAGAGAGAGAGAGAGAGAGAGAGAGAGAGAGAGAGAGAGAGAGAGAGAGAGAGAGAGAGACTCAGAGTTCATTCTCTCCACCACCCTCATCCCAAAGTTCTCTGACAGTTTATCAAGTTCAGCTGCTACTGACCTTCAAACCAGAAGAGACCCTGCACTTCTGCTGAGTCACACACACACACACGCACACTCACACACACACACACACACACACACACACACTATTTTCATACGCACACACAGTTTTTCTTGTTTTTTCTCTTTTTTTTTCTTCTTTCTTTTATTTTTTTGACGTTGTTATTCATGTGATTTCTTTTTAGATTCATGCGTTACAATTTTTAGTACATTAGGTATTTACTTTGACGTCCTTTGTAGAATTCCTATGATTCTTAAATAATGACTTCATATAGTCAATCGATAGTACATAACTTGTCGTTTTTTCAGTGGAATTGTAGATCTATAACTACAAACCAAGCATACTTACGATGTCATCTTTCTTCAAACCCGTACGAAGTTTTGATATTGCAATCGTTAAATGTTATCCCTTCCAAACTGCCCAGTTTGCCTAACTATTATTTCCCTCCAGTATACGACCAGGGTAGTTCCAATGGTCACGTAAATACTGCAACATATATACGTGAAGGGCTTCAGTATAACATAAGTGCATCACCAATCCCAAATTCTGTCAGTGATCTGCATGCATGCGTAGCCAACATAAAACTTGGTCATTCTTCAATGAATGTTATGTCAGTATATTTTCCTAAAGGCCCGAATGATCAGAATTCTGACTGGCTACGCGCTATTCAAGATCAACATTGTAATAAGTGGTTAATAGCGGGCGACTTCAATGCTCACTCGCCTTTCTGGGAAATGATTGTAACACGGTTACCAGTAATCGTCTTGTTGAAAACATCGTAGATAGTTCATTCCACCTTTAAAACGATGGCTGTATCATCCGGATCCCAGATATATCCAAACATAGAGCTACAGCTATAGCCCTTTCCTTTATCTCACCAGAACTTGCTCCATCTTGTACATTGGAAACATGTAAAGATACTTAGGTAGCGATCATTTGCCTATAATTATGACAATTGTTAAAGAAAATATTCAGGGTAACAATGATGTACATGATACTCCAGTGAAATACGACTATACGTGTGCAGACTGGGAAAAAATTCAAACTATTCTAGCTTGTCAAAACTTCGATAAATGTATGCAAGAGCATACTGACATGCAATATTCAGAATTCAAGGATGCAGTAATTTTGGCCGCTAATTCATCAATCCCAAACCTACAAACCACACAACAGTCTAAACATGTGGGGAATATCTGGTGGACTAATGAATGTGAACAAGCTGTTAATTAAAAAAAAGACAAATATAAGGTGTAGATTAAGGCGAAAACAGAAAAAAATCTAGATAAAAATTTACGCAAACAGTTAATAGAAGAAAGTCATATGGAAATGAAGAAAGCAAAGACACACAGTAATAATGCAATAGCCAAAGCAAAACGGCCATATTGGAATTCTTTTTGCACAAGGAAGTTACAGATAATGAAGACTTAAATAAGGTTTGGAACAAAGTGAAATGCATGAAAAATGGAATTAGACTTCCAGCCATCCAATAGAATCTAATGAGAAATAAGTTTCCTTCTGACAGAGAAAAGGCTGAAACCTTCGTGGACATGTTTTCTATGAATAGTAAATCAGAAGGTCTGTCCTCAAACTGCAAAATATATAGAGAAAAAGAACAATTGCAGCCTCTCTATCCAGACCCTCTTCCTGATAATGATCTCTCTATTAATGCACCAATAACAATCAGAGTTGAAAAGTGCAATATATGGTATCAGCAACAAAAAATGCTCTGCTGGTCTTGATATTGTGAGCAATGAAATGTTAAAACATCTCCCTGATAACTGCATTGTTTCCTGCATCATATAGTTCAGAATTGCTGGGAAAATGGCGTTGTTCCTCAAATATGGAAAGATTCATAGTCGTTCCAATTTTAAAACCTGGAAAACCTATGAATGACAAAAACAGCTACCGCCCTATAGCTCTCACTTCCCATTGTGGTAAACTTATAGAAAACATTGTCTTAAATAGGCTCCTGCACTTTTGTGAAAAGAACAATGTAATACCTTGCTTCACACTCTGAAGCGATCAAAGCTAAGTGAATTTTCGTTGTTTTATTCGTTTGTTTCTCACCTGAGGAAGACCTAAGAGGTCAAAAACGCGTTGTGTTTGTCTTGTGACTCGTTTGTCCACGTTTCTCTGGGCGGTTCGAAAACTTTATTTAAGATTTATTTAGATTTCCGCCTGCAGTCGTCTCACTTTGCAATTAGATCTAATGTAATACCGATTAATCAAGCTGGATTAATGAAAGGAAGATCTTACAGTTGAGCACTGGTTAAATTATCTACTCAAATAAAGCGTCAGTTTGCTAGTAGGGAAAAGATACTCGCTACCTTCTTTGATGTTAAAAAAGCCTATGACCAAGTCTGGCACAGGCGCTTGTTATACAAACTGAAACTGATTGGAATATCTGGAAACATGTACAATTATATTAAATAAATTTTTAAATAATAGAAGTATGTTAGCCAGAGTAGGAAGAAGACACTCAACACTCAGAAAACTAAATATGGAATTCCGCAAGTTCAGTATTAGCACATATTCTTTTTAACGTCCTTATTCACGATCTCCCAAAAGCAGTCTCCAAAAAATGTCGTTCTAGTTTAATACGCAGATGATACCTGTATGAGGATGGAAGTAACTCTGAAAAAGGCAACCCCACAAAGAGCACAGAATTATGTTAGAATACTATATCAAAGAGATTTATATAGCACAGGGAACTAATATGAGAGAAAATGGTCTGTCCTTGTCCACTGGAAAAAAAATGATGCTGTTTAATGCAGGAAGCAATCCAGAAAAAATTTTCCAGTCTTCAAACTTCTATGGGAACCTTTAGAATATAAACAAAGTATTAAATTTTTAGGACTTTTCTTTACTCCAAAATTATCTTGGAATATTCATTTTGAATATATATTAACAAAGGCTAGGAAAAGTCTGAATTTACTAAAGATCATAAGCAGACTACCCTGGGGAATGGGTTCAAAAACTCTACTTCATCTTTCTATTCCTCTTATTAGATCAAAACTTACATATGGTCAAGAAGTGTACTTTAGCGCTCCAAAATTTCTTCTAAAAAAGTAATAAAGTTTGGATTGCAAAGCCATTAAATTTGCTCTCGGTATCCCTATTCATGCCTCAAACGCAAAGACATATAGAGAAGCTGGAATTTTGCCCCTTGAATATCGTGAAATAGCTGCATCAAAATTTGTCATAAAATCGAGTGCTGGTGATAATTACATTCAAGAAGATTTAAAAATTAGATCGAGCACTGACTTTCCAAAAAAGGCAATTACGAATAAATCGCAAGAAACAATAGCTACGAGTACTTCTGATTTGATTAAATGTTCAAAAATAGATAATAAAGAAGTGGCTAAAAAAAACCTTTTCTTCATCTATTCCATCATGGAAGGTACCAAAACCTATTCTTGATACTGGTTATTCTGATATTTAAAAAAAGGCTAAATATTAATATCACAAATTTAGCAAAATCACATGTAAACGAAAGATATCAAAATCATTTTCAGGT
>JAFLJL010015589.1:32689-38900 GCA_018398815.1 Conus ventricosus
CGGGCCTGGTTGACGCCGGGATATATTATGAAAGGAAGCGTAGAGTACAGCCCTGTCATGTAGTCTCAGACCGAAATGGAAATCCGTAGCATCATCTTAATCATCCTCCTTCTCATCGATCAGCATTAAAAAATGTCTCAAATTCTGTGGCCCTTCATGCCCTGCTTTCATGGTGACCTCAGTTTCGATGTCCTCTCCACGTCTGTGGCCTTGGTTTGGTTCCGTCGGGGTCACCGGTATCGGCGAGTCCATGGGGGCTGTCGTTGGACGGACGTGGTGGCGCCCTCCGGAGGGAGAGCTCACTCACGCCGGCTCCGCGACTAAGCAATTATTGTCGTTAGTTTAGTAGGTGGTGTCCTGCGTATGTTAGATCAGAACAGGCGAAACTGAACACCACCGAAGTGACTCGGCAGCAGTGCAGTGTCTTCTCCGGTGGGTTGCCTCTTAACGAATTGACATTGACTGCTCCCTGTGGATTGTCGGTGCCGGGGCTGTGGCGGGCTGACCGGGCTGTGGCTGTGGACGGGGTGTCGGAATGAGCGGCGTGTATGCACTGCCTCTGAGGTGGCGCAGAGATTGGGACAGCGCAATAAAAAAAATAATTAAAAAAAAGAAGAAGAAGAAGAGAGTAAAGAAAGAAAGAAGGAAAGAAAGAAAGAAAGAAGAAGAAGAAAAGAGAAAAGAAAGAAAGAAAAGACAGATCCTCGAAATTTGACCCGAGTTTCTGCTACAGTGACCTGTGCAATATTCGTGTTGTCTGCCGTAAGAACATCCCCCCCCCCCCCCACACACACACACATTCCTGCCTCTTCCACGTGGGACAGACAGAGGGATTCTGTAATGCATTTGCCCTGATCAGCATTCGCTGCTATGTGAAAAAAAAACCAAAAAAAAAAACCCACCGACATAACAATAGCTTACCGCCGGGTGAACTCAAGAGAAACGGAGACTGGGGAAAAAAATTGGTCAAAAACAAACACACAAAAACTGCCTACAACCCTCTAATTAGCACACAATTACCTTCTACCGTTTTCTCCAGGAATTTAACATTTGCCGCAGAAAGAAATCACAGGAAATTATCCGACAGCGAAAAGAGTTTAAACAGCCAAGTCGTCTGGTCCCTCCGTTGACGCACAAGCTAACCTCGAGGCTACATCCGGGTTGTACGCCTGCTTAAAAAAAAAAAAAAAAAAAAAAAAAAAAGAGAGAGAGAGAGAGAGAACCGCGCTCAACTTTCAATGCCTCAGATTCAAATTCAAAAGCCGGTCATTCATCCATTTGAAAGATTGATAAAAAGTCTAACAGCAGCTTCAGAGATGAAAAATAATGACGATCTTCCGCCTACTAGACCACAGCATATATACTGTTCAAAAAAAGTTAAGGACCAACATTTCACTGACTTATAAAACAGAAAATTGGGAAGTGATCAATCTCCAAGTGTAACATGAATTTATTGAATATGTGAAAAGTGTGTAAAGACAATGACAAGTCCGATGAATCAACAAATTGGAATCAAGCGCAGTACAAACACCCCACCCCAAATTTGAAAGTCACAGTAGGAGTGTTTGTTCAATGTCACGGTTAATAACGTGTGTGTTCCCCGTTATTGGCAAGGCATTCAAGGCAGCGTTGTCGCATGGAGTTCACCAGTGTGCGCAGAAAGGCCTGGGGGACAGCAGCCCACTCCTGCTGGAGTGACTCAAACAGCCGACCCAGGTTAGCAGGAGGAGGACGACGCTGCTGCAGTCTCCGGCCAGCTCTTCCCAAAGATGTTCGATGGGGTTCAGGTCTGGGCTGTTATCGGGCCACTGCATTCTGTTGACACCAGCAGCTTGGAGAAACGTGTTTACCGCTCTGGTGCGATGGGGCCGTGCATTGTCGTCTTGAAAGACTGCCTGAGGTCCAAGCTGTTGAAGGGCTGGCAGCACTAGGGGTTGCAAAATCTCTGTTTGGTAGCGAACACCATTCAAGTTCCCTGCCACATTGTAGAGAACCGTTCTGTATCGTGTGCTTATGCCGCCCCAAATCATAACGGATCCCCCACAATAGCGGTTCCTTTCCAGGACAGCCTCTTCTGCAAAACGCTCCCCACGGCGCCTCCAGACCCTGTTCCTTCTATCGGTGGGATCCAGGCAGAACCGCGACTCGTCTGTAAACATCACGTTAGCCCACTGTTCATGTGTACATCTCACGTGCTGCGTGCACCATACTCGGCGTGCTGCTCTGTGGGCATCAGTCAAACGAGGTCTTATGGCTGGTCATCGAGCACGGAGGTTAGCGGCGTGTAGGCAGTTTCGTATGGTCTGATCACTGACAACAGTGTTGGTGGCATCTCTAAGGCGACGTCTGATGTTGTTTGCACTTTCTGTTCTTTCTTGTGTGGCCTGCCTTTCAATGTATCGGTCCTCTCGTGGTGTTGTTATTCTGGGTCGACCAGAGCGTGGTCGTTCTTGCACTCTTCCTGTGTCTTGAAAGCGTTGTCCGAGTCTGATAACAACAGAGTGTGATACCCCAAGTCCCGTGCCACTTCCCGGACTGCAACTCCTTGGAGCCATCCTATTGCTCTTCCTCGATCCAGCTCGTTCAGTCTTCGACGTGGAGGCATGCTGTTGCATTGCATTTTTCCCCAGTACAGTGGCTTTTAAAGACATTTGGTTGAGCATACTTTATGACCTACAGCCTGATTTAGCTCGTGCTTCACATGATTTTGATTCAGCACATGCTCCTCGGATCCCAAACACATCAGAAATTCACCCCAATTCGTTCCAAAAATGACAAGTCTCGACACGTGTTTTTCAAGGCGCGTGAGAAATGTGTGCCACAAAATTGCAGTTGCCACATTCACTATCAGTTTGTGCGTGTGGTTCAATTTGTTTGGACCACAAAGGCGGTACAATTGAATTTTTGTGAATTTTTAAATGTTTGTGCATTCTCAAAGTTGGTCCTTAACTTTTTTTAACAGTATATATATATATATATATATATATATATATATACTGACTTCCATAAAAAACGCGAAAAATTGAAAGGCTATTTTTCGGGTGAAAAGGGGTGAATATACAATATTGAACCATTGTGGCAAGTTGTTGGGTCCAAGACTCACGTGCAGTGAAAAAATTGTGTGAGCAACACATCATTCCCGGCATTGGAGGGTCAACAAAAATGGCAAACTGGTTGCTGCATGTGAGGCACGTGCACACTATGCAGAGCAAAGTTAACCAGCTACAAGTACACGGGCATGCAGCCCTTATAAAGCCGCGCTACAAGGTTCAGGTAACGACTTGCCATCTGAGCGCTACAGAGATGCCAAGACTACGAGCAGAGGAACGCAATCGTGCCCTAGGCCATCTGGAGGCTGGTGTGGATGCCAGGCAGGTCGCCAACATCTTTAACGTCCACATCTCAACCATCTATCGTCTGCAGCACTGCATGCGAGTCACTGGTACCACTGATGATCGTCCCCGGCCAGGCCGCCCTCGGGTCACCACACCAAGAGAGGATCGCCATCTTGTTCGAACCCATCTGCGGGACAGGCGGCAAACAGCCGCTAACACTGCTCCACAGGTGCCTGGGAATCTCCAGCAACGAATCAGCCTCAACACTGTGCGGCGGCGTCTTCAGGAGAACGGGCTGGCATGTAGGCATCCTCACAGAGGTCCGGTACTGACACCAAGACACCGGCAGGACAGGCTGCAGTGGGCACAAGCCCGAATCAACTGGGGCAGGCAGTAGTGGGGACGCATACTGTTCTCAGATGAGAGCCGTTTTTGTATTGACATGGCTGACGGTCGTGCCAGAATATGGCGTCGACCTGGTGAATGCTATGCTGACTCCCATTTGGTAGAGCGGAACCCCTGGGGAGGCCCGAACGTGATGATATGGGGTGCAATTGGCAATAACCACGCCATAGGACAGTCATCTTTCAGAACATTGGTCCTGGTTGCGGACAGGGTGTCAATGCACAGCGCTACATCAACCAGGTGCTCAGACCCCATGTTGTTCCTTTTTTTGCGCTACACCCAAACTGGACATTCCAACAGGACAATGCAAGACCACCCACCGCCAGGGCCACCCAGCAATTTCTTCAGCATAACAACGTCAATGTGCTGCCCTGGCCAGCCCTTAGTCCCGATTTAAACCCAATAGAACATTTTTGGGATGAACTTGGCAGACGGTTGGACCTCCTGCGTCCACGACCAGCAAACAGCGGCTCAACTTCACCAGGCCATCGTCCATGTGTGGGCTGGTATGCCAAGGGGACGCATCAACCACCTGGTCCACTCAATGAGCCGCAGGTGTCAAGCAGTTGTCAATGCAAATGGTGGCCACACACGGTATTAGGACTTCAAGGTGGTTTGTCACGTGACCTTGGATTTTCCACACAAAAGACATATTGCTGATGACATTTTCACACATTACGGTGTAATGAATCAAGTCACGTTGAATTCTCGCTTCCACTCTGTACAATTGTGACCAATAAAATTCACCCCAACCTTCAGCTTGTTTTGTTTTCGCGTTTTTTATGGAAGTCAGTATATATATATATATATATATATATAATATATATATTGAGCCGCTGTTGCTGGTCGTGGACGCAGGAGGTCCAACCGGTTGACAATGCCCTCTGAACAACCAATGTCTCTCTGATAACATCGTATACCAGGCCACTGTGACAACGAAAAGCAGCAAAGAGACATACATAGGGATTACAGAAAACAAATTCAAAGCTAGGTACGCCAATCACAAGCAATCTTTCAAGTATGAAAAATACAAACACCAAACAGAATTAAGTAAACATATATGGGATCTTAAGAAAACAAATACAGATTTTAACATCACATGGAAAATAATCAGAAAAGCAGCAGCATACAATAATAGCACAAAGAGATGTAATTTGTGCACGACAGAAAAGTGGATGATCCTGTGCAAACCTAGTATGGCAACATTGAACACAAGAGTTGAAATCATAGACAGTTGCAGGCACAAAAGAAATTTTTATCAACAAGTATAAAATAGCAACCCTGACAGGACCCCCCCATACAGTAATACCCAATAAAGAAAGCCTTGCAACCTTAACAGGGCCCCCCCTTGCACAACACGTGCAACACAATCCAACTGAACCACAGCTCACAATCCAAAACATATATATACAATTGAGGTCAGTAGCAGGGGATTGGCACGGGATCTGAAGAGAGGAAGGACCTCGAAACAAGTTTGTCGTCCGGGTTTTAAGATTTTCTTTTAATCATTATTTTAGCTGCTCCCGCATGGTTGAGCACTTTTCCAAAGAAAAGCCGGAAAACATATTACCAGCTAGAGAAACAGCTCCACACGTCGAGCACTTTAAACCTGGCTAGCACTTTTTTTGGAAAAAAAATGGAGAAAGTAAATTTTAACCTATCAACCAAGAATATCCCCTATGCTACACCAGAGAGCTATACAAAAAGGCTAATTGAAAAAACGGAAAAAATTTGTACGCAATTTAAGATGGAGGCTTTCTTTTACCTTAATCCTAAAGCACAGCAGGAAAAGACAGAAACATATGGAATCAACTCATGGAGATCCCCACCCGTTATTGAAGAGATGAGGAGTTTTGAGGAAAGATTAAAAAGCATGATTTCCACCATCAAATTTAGGAAATAAATAACAACTTCCAAAAATCTCTGAGCTGCAATATAAAAGATATAATGCATGATAAAAGAATATTTGTTAAAGCAGACAAAACTAGTAACTTTTACAAAATGGAAGTAAAAGATTACGAGCAGCTCCTCAGTAAAACATCCAAAAGAACTACAAGAAAGCTGAAGAGAAAACAGTACTATCATCAGAGAAGAAGAAAAGAAACTGGTGGAACGCATAGAACTAAATGACAGGATAGAAACTACAGCAAAAAGAGAAGCGTTTATAACACTCAAGGACCACAAACCTAATTTCCAAAACAACCCCTCATGTAGACTGATCAACCCCACAAAGTCTGAACTAGGAAGAGTAAGCAAGCAAATACTAGAAAAAATAGTAGCTGATGCCAAATCAAATCTTGAACTGAACCTTTGGAAAAATACTAATGAGGTGGTGCAATGGTTCCAAAAACTAACAACAAAACAGAACAACCTTTACCATTCGCTTGTGGATTTTTACCCCTCCACAATGAAAACTGCCAGGAAAGTTTTGGGAAATTTACTACCAAAAATAGAGATTTCAAATTTGGGTT
>JAFLJL010015590.1:0-32226 GCA_018398815.1 Conus ventricosus
AGGATAAATGTACCCCCCCCCCCAAAAAAAACAAAACAAAACAAACAAAGAAACAAAAAAACCCCCAAAAATTAGTGCCCCCCCCCCTCCTCTCTCTCTCCCCCCCTCTCTCTCTTTCCCACCCCAACACACACACACCACACACACACCACACACACCCCACACCCCACACAACAAACACACACACACACACACACACCAAAACATTACAACACCCATGCAACACCTTTGTCAAAACCCATGAAAGTACCGACATAAATTTTTAAAATTTTCATATCAAATTTAAACGGCAGTAAAACCCCCTTCCCCCACTTTTCCCCCCCCCTTCCCCTTTTTCCCCCCCATCCTTTCCCATCGCCCTAATATCATTTTCCCCCAGTAAAACCCCTTAAAAACAGAATAAAAACCAACACACATTACGATGATAAAAGGAGAAGAGAAAGAAAAGGAGAGAGAGAGAAGAAGAGAGGGGAGAGAGGAGAGAGAGAGGGGGAGAGAAGGAGAGAGAGGTAAAACGAAACAGACCCAAGACAACCACGGGGAAAAGAGAAAAGGGGGAAAAAAGAGAGGGGAGAGAGAAAAGGAGAGGGGGGGGGGGGGGGGGGGGGGAAACCCCTTTTTCGGGACGGGGTGAAAAATTCCCCTGGGCCGCATTCGCCGTGTACCTTAGACAGGACTCGGCGCGCTCCACGATTTTTTCCGTCCTGTTTCCCTTTTTGAGAGGGCCCCACGGCACGGGGACCATCACCACCCAGCATAAGAATCCGTCGGGTTTAGCCCTTACGACAGGCCTTTGGGGGGGGGAAAAAAAGGGCCGCCTGGGGCCCAAGGGACGGGTTTTGGGGGAGGGGAAAAGGCCCCCTGGGGGCCCCTGAAACACCCTTTGAGGGGAAAAAAGGCCCCTGGGGGCCCCTAAGACAACCCTTTGGGGGGGGAAAAGGGCCGCCTGGGGGTCCTAAAGGGCAGGCCTTTGGGGGGGAAAAAGGGGCCGCCTGGGGGCCTAAGCGGGCCCTTTGGGGGGGGAAAAAGGGCCCCCCCTGGGGGCCCCTGAAACAGGCCTTTGGGGGGGGGAAGAAGGCCGCCGGGTGGTCCTGAAACGGGCTTTGGGGGGGAAAAAGGGGCCGCGGTGGCCCTTAAGACGGGCCTTTGGGGGGGGAAGAAGGCCGCCTGGGGGCCCTAAAGGGACGGCCTTTAGGGGGAAAAAGGGCCCCGGCCTGGGGGCCCCCAAAGCGGGCCTTTGGGGGGAAAGGCCGCCTGGTGGCCCTAAAGCCCGGGCCTTTGGGGGGGGAAAAGGCCCCCTGGTGGCCCTAAAGACGGGCCTTTGGGGGGGGAAGAAGGCCGCCTGGGGGCCCTGAAGACGGGCCCGGGGGGGAAAGGAAAAACCGAAAATACCGAGGGCCCACCGTCGCCCGCCCAAACCCCAAAAAATGCCGAAGTTAAACGCAAAACCAGGCTGGGGGAGAAAAGACGAGGGACGGGGGGCCGGAACATTTCATGGGTGAGCGGGACTCGTTTTTCCAAAGGGGTTTTCGGGTTCGTTCACCCCCCGGGCCTTTTCAGAAAGGGGGGAAATTTTTTCCCCTCGGATTAAAAATTGGCCCTGACTCCTTTTCCCATACGTTCTTCGAAGAGCCCTTAATAACGGGGGTTCCGTTTTGGAACGCACGCATAACATTTTTGAAACACCGAAAAAATCCCATCCCCAAAATTTTCGGAAAGGAAGGCCATTTTGGGGCCGTTGGAAATGGAGAACTTTAAACACAAGAAATTGCCCCCTTTCCCCCAAAGGGGGAGTAGGCTGTTTTTAATGGCGGGATAAAAAAAGGGTCATAACAAAACCCCCCCACCCCTTTTTGGGTTGACAGATGGGATTAATAGCTGTCTGTTTTTCAGGGAGTGCCCGCAGGAGTATCACCCTGCTATGCAGAAAAAAAGGGCCCCCCAACCATACCCAGACTCTCCCCGCGATAAAAACCCTCCAAAAATCAGGAGGGAAACGGGGGTTTCTGCACGTATTTCTTATCCAAAAGGGCCCCCCCGGCCCCAAGGGAAAGGGCAAATCCCAACCTTAGAGGAAAAAAAGCTTTTTTCCCCTGTGAAATCAATCATTTTTATTTTTGTTTTTTTTCTTCTTTTTTTTTTTTTTTGGGGGGGGGGGGGGAGGGGGGGGGGGGCGTGGTTTTAAATTTTTAATGGGTGAACGCAATTCTAAAAAATTTTTGAACACGATGCCCAAAAAATTTTTATGGGGCGTGGGTTTAAAATTTTTTAATTTGGTGGAAAAATAAATTTTTTAAAATTTTCTTGTGACCTTTTTTGCCCATTAGCAAAAAATTGAACCCGTTTGTCTTGAAACGAAAAAGGATTTAAAAAAGGGAAAAGACTCTGAAAAAAAAAACATTAAAAAAAAACCCCCAAAATTTTTTTGTTTTTAATACCCCCGTTCTTTTATTTATAATAATTTAAAAACAATTTTTAGGTGTGGGATTTTCGTCTTTCGTTTAAATTGTTTTTTGTAGGGTGTCACGTTTTCTCGCTTCTGCCCACCAGCTTTGTCAAGTAATTTTCCCCAGTCGGGGGAAAAGCACCCACATTTTAAAAAAGGGGTCAAAACGTCTGCTTTTTCGGGCCCGCTTATTTCCCTTGCCCCCCCTCTCTTTTCTCTCTCTCCCCCTCCCCCTCTCCCCCTTTTCTCTCCCCCTTCTCCCCTCTCTCTCTCGTCTTTCATTATATATTGAGATTTAAGTGTTTTTTTCTTTGGAACAAAAGTTGTGGATTTCGTTTGCCTTTTTTTGCACAAACTAAACCGAAAGCGAAGAACATTTTGACTCAAAATCCTAAATGCTCAACAGTTACAGAAAATACCCCCGAAATTCCGAAAGTTTCCTCTAAAGCTTTTTTTCCCCCAGGCTTGGATTTGCCCAAATTTCCCAAAGTTACTGTGTTGGGTTTTTCCCATAGTTTTACGTTTTTTTGGGCCCTGAAACCCCATTTCCCGGCAAAAAGCCCCCCTTTTTCCTTGCTCCTTTTGCCCAAAATTTTGATTCCTTTCCCTTCCAAAACACGCCGAAAAAGGGATCAGCAGGGGGTGGTGGTGGGGGTTGTCCATCACACCAAAAAAGACCTATCTCAAACCCTTCCCCCCCGGGGGTCCATTTCACAGCACCTCAACTGTTTTTCATCTTCTGCGACGTCCCCAAAGGAAAGGGCAACCCCCGGGGCAGACTCTGGTTTCCGGTGGGGAGCTGGGCCACGATCTCATTCCCCACATCTGTCACGGGGGTTTCTCACCAACCCCTGCCAACCCCCCAACCCCCCAGACTGTCCCCCAAACCACCCTGCAATTTTTCCCCCCCCCTGGGACCGTTCCCATCCCCCCGCAGCTGTTCTCACCACCCCCCATTTTCTAATCCCCCCCATTCCTCAAAACCCCCCCCTGCCCTGGCCCACCCCCGGGTTGGGGCCCAAACCAAACCCCGCATTGGGGGCCCACCACCCCACGGGCCCCCACCACCCCGCATTTTTCCCATTTCCCCCCGCATTGGCCCATTTCCACCCGGAGGGGCCCCCACCCCCTGCACTGTCCTTAACCAACCCCGGGATTGGCCCCCATTTCCCCCCGGGACGGGGGGCCCCCCCCCTTTCCCTCCCCCTGCATTTTCCTTTATCCACCCCCCCAAATGTCCTCCCCCCTGCTTTTTCCCATCCCACCGGCACCTCCTCACCACCCGGTTTTGGCCCTACACCCCCTTTTTTCTCTTCCCACCCGGGAGGGGCCCAGCCACCCGGGCCCGGGGCTTTTTCCCCCGGCTTGTCCCATCCCCCGGGACGGGCCCCCCATCCCCCTGCTGTCCCCCACCCCCCCTGCAAAGGGCCCCCATCCCCCCGCAGGGGGGCTTCCCCCCGGGACGGGGGGCCCCCCCCGGGGGCCCCGGGCCCCCCACCCGGCACTGTCCTCTTCCACCCTTTCCCTGCCTCATCCACCCGGGTTTGGGGGGAAACTACCCTGCATTTGGGCCCACCAACCCCCATTTTCCCCACCCCCTGAAATGCCTCATCCACCCCGCAGGGTTCCTTTTCCATCCTTTCCGGGCCCCACCCCCTGCATGTCCTCATCCCCCCCTGCACGGGGGTCTCCCCCGGGATTGGGCCTCCCCACCCCGCATTGTCCTCATTTCCCCCCGGGATTTCTCCATCCACCCGCTTTGTCCCTATCCACCCGGGGATTGTCCTCTTTCCCCCCTTTATTTTCCTCATGCACCCGGCCTTTTCCCCCAAACCTTTCCCCATTGTCTTCCCCCCCCCACTGTCCTCATCCACCCTGCATGTCCCCATCCCCCCCCCCTGCACTTCCTCATCCACCCTGCACTTTTCCCATCCCCCTGCATTGGGCCTCATCCACCCGGGAATGTCCTTATCCACCCTGCACTGTCCCATCCACCCTGTATGTCCCCATTTCCCCCCTGCATTGGGCCTCATCCCCTTGGGGATTGTCCTCAAACCCCCCTCCCCTGTTTCCCCATCCACCCGGGATTGTCCTCATCCACCTGCGCTGGGCCTCATCCACCCCGCATTTCCTCATCCCCCCCTTTCACTGTTTAATTTCCCCCGGCCCTTTTCCTCATCCCCCTTGTAAATTTTCCCTTTCCCCCCTGCTTTTTCCTCTCCCTTCCCGCGCTGTCCTTTATCCACCCCGCATTGTCCCCCATCCACCCTGCACTGTTTCCCCATCCACCCCGCATTGTCCTCAAACCAACCCTTGGGATTGGCCTCATCCCCCGTTTGGCATCATCCACCCTGTATTGTCCTCATGGGCCCCCGCATTTTTCCCCCATCCCCCTGCATTGTTCCCCCACCCTGATGTCCTATCCCCCCTCACTCTCCTCCCCACCCTGCCTTGTCCTATCCACCTTGTATTGTCCTCAAACCCCCCCCTGATTTGCATCTTCCCCCCTTTTTGGGCCTCATCACCCCGCATTTGGGCCCCCATCCATCCTGCAAAGGGGCCTCCACCCTGCACTGCCTCTTTCCCCCCGGGGACTTCCTCCACCCTGATTGTCCCATCCAAACCCGCATTGTCCCCCCTTTCCCCCCTGCATTGGCCTCACCACCCTGCATTTTCCCCCCAACCACCCTGCCTGGTTTCCCTGACCCCATCTCAACTATGTCCCAGGGAAAAAGCCTGTGTTCTGCGCCCTGGGTCCTGGGCCCCGCCCTGTAACACCTTTTTCTCTTTCAAAGGGTGGAGATCGAATGACAAGTTTTCCACCCCCGCTAGTATTTCAAAAGGGGGTTCCCCCAGCAGCTGTTCTTTCTCTTTTCCAAAATAAGAAATCGCTGACGTCAAATTTCAAATCCTCTGTGAAAACCCCCGTGGACCCAAATTATCAAAAAAATGTTTGGGGGCCCTTGGGGCAATTTTAAAATTAAATCTCAAGGGTTTTTCATTAGCATCCCCCCCCCCTTTCCCCCCCCCCCCCCTTTTTTAAAACCCCTAACGTCAGAAATGCAAAGAAATTACATGGATGCCGTGAAGAAGCGTGAGAAGAGATGGATTTGGAGATGGGAGGACGGGGAAATGAGGGATGTTGTGGGTGTGTGTTTTGGTGTGTGTGTGTGTGTGTTTTGTGTGTGTGGGGTTTTGTGTTGTTCTCACCACTGGGGAGGCAAATTGATTGTAAGCGCATGCTTGGGCCCTCCAGACGAGTAAAAATTTGTATCAACTTTGGGTTCCACATTTGCACATGCACACAGTGTGTGTTGTGTGTGTGTGTGTTGGTGTGTGGGGTTTTGTGTGTGTGTGTGTTTTGTGTGTGTGGGGTTGTGCATGCGTGCATTGTGGGTGTGTGTGTGCATTTTGTGTTTGTTGGGGTTGTGTTGTCCCATCCTTGTTCTAAAACTGTCCGATTAAGTTATTAGAGGCCCACGACACCCAAATGAACATTCTTCGGGGGGGGGTAAAGGGTTTTCTCCAAAGGTACAGTGTAACTAACTATTTTTGGGAAAAACAGAGGACAACCCTTTCCGATCCTGGGGGTTTTCACCCTTTGTGGGGGCCTGTAAAAGTTCAGGGTTCCCCACATCCAAGAGTGTGGCTCCGAAACGAGAGACGCGTGACTGCGGAAATCCTTTGTAGGTTTGGAACTGGGCCCCTAGGGGCTCATCAGGGGATGTCAGATAAGAAGGGGAAGGAAAGGAGGGGGGGGGGCCCCGACCCCCGCTACAGTGACGTCAAATGTCTCTACACTTGTCTTTGGAATACCCAACCCAAGTGAACGTGGGGAAAGGGGGAGTGAGAGGAGAGGGGGGTGGAGGGGGGCGGGGGGGGGGTGGTGGTGAAGCTTTCTCCAAAAAAAAATGACGAAAATGTAACAACAAAAGGATGGGGGAGAAAAGGAGAGAGAGAGAGAGAAAAATACAGACAGAGGAAAAAGGGGGTGGGGGATAAAAGGGGGGATTGCTGGTTGTGGATGTCACGTCACACAACAAAACTTTATCAAAAGTTAAAACATTTAAGTTTAGTTTTTTAAAAACCCGTTTGATGACTGCAAATTTGAATATCCCCCCCCCCCCCCCCCCCCCCTCGCAATCCGAAAAAGTGCTGTCAAAACCCCGTGCAATTGATGCATTCTAAATATCTTTTTCCCCGTCGCCTCTTTTCCCCCTCTCAGTCGCCCTCTCTTCCCTTTTTTTTTCCCCCTTCCCCCCCCCCCACCCGAATTTACCAATGATTTTCTGCCTATTGTTTGTCTTCCTTGAACATAAAAATTCTGTTTGTTCTGTTTACTACTAAATGCATAATAGTAATTTTTTTGCTTTTGTTACCTGGGCCCCCGGGTTTTTTTACGGGTAAAAAACAAAGCATCATGCTTATTCCAAAATGTTTGTAAATGAAATGATTTGTTTTTTCTCTTTGAGTCTCCTAACATGGACAGCCCACACCTGTCCCCCCTTAAACCCCTCTTCTACACACACCCTCCCCCCATATCCCCACCACACCACAAAACGCCACACACACACAACACACACAATCCCCTCATACCTCTCCCCCGGCCTTGGGCCCAAAACCCAAAAAAGCAAATGCACTATAGGCCTACGACTCTCGACCGCCCCTCCTCTTTCCCTCTCTGGACTGCATACCACAGACAGTAAAGCTATTACACACACACTCTCTCTCTCTCTCTTCTCTCTCTCTCTCTCTCTCTCTCTCTCTCTACAAACACAAAGCCTGACACTACCACAAGCCAGTCCTGGGCTGCACTTAACCCTAACCACCCCACCCAGTTTTCCGCCTTCCCTTTCCCTATCCCACCTCTCCTCACCACCACATGACCCCACCTTATCTGAAATGTCCTCCCTACCCCACACCTGGCTATGAATACGTTTTAAAATAAATATGGTTTCCTTCAAGTGGGCTTGCATGCCTAAAGGTAGACAAAGATTCGTCGCCACCCGGTTGACTCAGCTGCAATTTCTTTGCTGTCTGTTTTTCTAAACCATTCACCTCTTTTCATCCGCTCCCTTTTCGTGATGACAGAGACAGAGGTCGTAAGAGAGAGAGAGAGAGAGAGAGAGAGAGAGAGCTACACATGCCTGATTCACACGCGGTGTTATGACGCAACGATGGGGGACACCCCCACAACAAATTGTGTAGAAGTAGCACAACTTACACTGGTCTAGCACTTCGTTTCGACCTAGGACTATTTACGCCGTTGGGGCAAGGTAGAACTGGTCTCCCGGGCTGTGTTTCTACGACCTACCACCCATTAGTGCCTGCTGAGACATGACACGCGCAGGTTGACACGAGGGAGGATCTGAAAGTGAAATATGGCCGATTTTTTTTTTTCGCTGCAGTGTCCACCCTTTCACAACCCCCACCCTCTTCTTCCTTGAAATTCCATACTCCCACACCACTCCCTCCCTCTCTCCTCTCAACCACACATTTCATGCACGCAGACTCGCCCAAACCACCTCTCTCTCTCTCTCTCTCTCTCTCTCTCTTATGATGTTGCCATGAGAGCCAGGACACAAGCAGTCAAAGTGCATACCGTGTGTTGTAAATAGGATTTGAAGGATCTGTGGTAACTTGTGCATGTGTGTGTGTTGTGTGTGTGTTGTGTGTGTGTGTGTGTGTGTGTGTGTGTGTGTGTGTGTGTGTGAGAGAAGAGAGAGAGAGAGAGAGGAGAGAGAGAGAGAGAGGGAGGAAGTGGCAGGATCGGCTAAAAGTGGGAAACAGAAATGTGGAAAACCTGTTTTGTTCAGCATAGGCCACACACAGCCCTTTTGGCAGCGGGGTTGGAGGGGGGGGGGGGGGGGGGGTTATCATAGGCACATGCTTCGATATTCGCATTCAGATTCTTTCACTGTATCGGCACGCCTTCTAAAGGCTTTGTACAATTACTAGCATAAATAAAATTCTTCAGTACGCTGCTGTTACCATTTGTCATCAGTAATATCACATGAAGGGGTAAAGTGGGGAGAGAGAGAGAGGGGGGGGGGGGGGGGGGGTTGGGGAGGACAGATAAAAGTACTGGAAGGGATGGGGGTAGAGGGAGGGGCGTGCATTTGGACGGAGAGACAGGACAAAGCCGTTAACTGACACCAAACCACTCTGGAGGGGTATTCTGTTACATGTTACTTTGAGGCATCATCATGTTATTGAAGGAGGTATCATGGTGTTCACGCTGCAGGGAGCATATTGTGCATGTTAGAGTTATCTATCCTTTCCTACTGACTTCATATACATACTAATAGCCCATCGGACGACAATTTATTTCATCATGGGAGAAAGAGTTACCTTTTTTTGTTTTTTAAATTACTGTTTATTGTTCCCGCCTGATTGAAGATTTCCGTTGACACCAATCAAACTGAGGGTTAACTGTATTGGTTTTCTTGTTTGTCCGTGTGTTGGTTGACTCTGTCCAAGACTGAAAAGGCTGTGCCAGTTGGAATAAACGTTGATTTGTGTTTGTTCATTTCTCCATTGTTTTTGCTATGTGGGTTTGTGTTAGATATAGGGTATATGGGCGAGATTGGAATATCCTCTCACGGGGATGTTTCCTTGTTTGTTTTTGGTGCTCTGCCTTGTTATTTCTGTAGGCCATTCGGTGTTGTAAGCAGCACTCATTTGGAATAAGGGCGACAATTCAATTCATCATGGAAGCAAGAGTTACTCTACTTGTTCAGACAAGTATTCATACACTCGTTAATTCTAAGCGAAAGACCTGTTGCCAGGCCTGTTTCTACTCATCAATTTACACAATGAAACACAGCTTGACAGCAAGAAATTTAGGTGGGTGGGGCAAAATTTGTTTTCTCTATACATTTGGAAATTAAAAATAAGATTGAATGCACCACCAGCGCATTCATGTCACACAACTTACATGTTCTCCTTTCTCCACGAAATTCCCATGTTTACTGATTTCTTTTTCACGTTTATGACAACTGTATCAAAACCAGATTATACGCAGATATCAGGTAACTGTGACTATTTTTCTAATGGGTATTAATATTTCTATACACTAAATGTTTGCTGCAATTGTCAAGAGCAAACTCAATTCACTCAAGATTTTGTTGTTTTTGGTGTGAATCACTTAAATTTTTACAAAAGTAAACACTTGGATTGAAAACTTTGAGTACGCCCTATCCCATTCACATTTAAATACTTTTTCAGGTTAAAACATGTTGCACGTGATGAATCCACGACAAGGCGAGGAATGAATACTTTTTAATGCGCAAATCATACATTTTATACAGCGATATTTCACCGAATTTTTTAGAAAAAAAATCACACCGAAACGGTATCAATTGTAATGAATGAAACCGAAAGTAGACAGACCACTGAAGTTTGCGGTAAATAAAATGAATTTAAGTAAATTTTTGGGGTGGCTGCAACTTTAGTATGCGGTGGGTAGTAGGGGTTATGGTGGTGGGGGGTGTTTGTGTTTGTGTATGTGTGTGCGTGTTGGTTTAAAGATTACGCCGACTAGTGTGGGAGTGGTTGGTTTCCATCTTGCGGCCATTTTTAATTTGGAGACAAACAGGAGAAGTGCAGCTAAGAGGCACATGTTCTTCTTGTCACTGTCCTAAATATTGAGTGTTTTCGCCTGAAGAAGACCCAACAGGTCGAAATGCACTGTGTCTAGTCCTGTACTCTGTTTGTCTGTGCCCTTGGCGGTAACTAACCCTTTTCTTTTCAAATTTTGCTTTATTTTCCGACCTCAGTCACTGTTTGAAACTTCACAGTTTTTCTATTTATACGGTCCCATTTTCTGTCTCAAACAAATCGAAAGACTAAGTTTTAAATAGCACTAATTACATCATCGGGAGGATTTGAAAGCAGAATCCTGAGATGAATTAGTTTGGACAAGATTAAAAATTCTCATTTCAAGAAATCTAGCTTGTATGTTTCTTTCTGAACAGTCAGCAAGATCGTTGGTAAATAAGTTACTCAGAATCTTAAATTGTGGTGGATTCCTTGTATATGTAAATGTTGCATGCAGCGAATGTTCGAATTTTTCCTACAGCCAAGCCATATAAGACTGGGTTTTTTTCTGTGTTTATTAAGAGACACTTTGTCACCTTCAAGCATGATTTCTGCATCGTCCGCATATTGTGAAATTTTGTGTTCTGTATCGTTAATTTGGATCCCTTTATAACTGTATTATCTCGCAACAAAGGATTTCAACACACAAAATAAATATGTAGGGTGAAACTGGGTCACCCTGCCTGCACCCACGACCTACAGAAAACCAACCAGATGCCTGGCCATTCACATGACTTATCATTATTATAGAAAGTAGTTATCCATTTACAGATATCTGGTCCAAAACCAAATGCTGCAAGTACTTTATTCATGAATCTCCAGACAAATGAATCGAAGTCCTTCTCGAAATCTAAACATAAAAGCAAAGCAGGCAGTTGGTGTGTTTGCAGGCACTTAATTAAGTCATAGATTAATCTATTATTATCTCTGATATATCTTTTGGCCTTAAATTCTGTTTGGTCTTCATTAATCAAACTTGGAAGAACCATTTATAGTCCATTCGCAACACATGCTGACCCTATCTTATAAACAACGTTTGAAAGAGTAATTGGCCTCCAGTTTTTGATGGCATCTCGAGATATCACCTTTAGGAATACGAACTATAATTCCTTCCTTTCGTGTGGTGGACAACTCGCCTAGCTGAAAACCTTCATTTAAGGATCAGGCAACGAATATTCCAAGTGATGGCCAACAAAATTTGAAGGGCTCAACAGTAAATCCGTCTGATCCAGGGCTTTTATTGTCTTTCATCTGTTTAAGTGCATAGCCACCCTCATCTATAGAAATTTCTCCTTCTAATTGTACCTTTTCTTGGTCTGTTAAGACATGAGGTAAGTTAACCATTTCAGATATTTTGCATTCCTCAACTTCCTTTGGCCTGTACAATTTTTCATAAAATTTCTTCACTTCTTGTTGGATCCTTTCGTCATCAAATATTTCTAAACCATCATCTAATGTTAACTTTGTCATATTTTTGTTTACTAAATTTCTTCTTTCAAGCGAGCAAAAAATATTGATTGACCTTTTCTCCTTCTGCTATCCAACGTGCTCGTGATCGAATCAAAACCCTCTGCATTTTAGCTTCCCTAAGTATAACTAGTTCCTCTTTCTCCTGCTCTAAATCATGTCTTTCTTCATTAATAAAATGTTCCTTCTTCTCTAACTTTTCAATATTCACTTGTAAACGCTTCTGCTTTTAACTACTTCTGCGTTTCTTTCAGTTGCAAATCCTATAGTTTTATTTCTTATTTTCATCAATAAAACATCTAAAAACAGTTGATCTGTAGTAGTAAACCGAGTTTCTGAACGCTCAATAAATGGTAGTTGTTCCCTTGATAGGGCAGTACTGCATACTCTTCCAATACAGCTTTAATTTCCTCGTAACTTTCATCAATGTACTGTTCGTCCTTCAACAAGGAACAATTAAATTTCCAGAAGGGGTATCGAGTAGTATCTTTAGCAAAGGTTAAAGTCAGAATAATCATTGAAAGATCTGGCCTGTATCCCACCTTAATATCTGCATCCGTGACAAAAGTGGACACATAAACTGAAACTAGAAAGGAAATCAAGTCTATTTTGCTGCAGAGGGGGGGGGGGGGGGGATCTGTGTGTGTGTGTGTGGGGGGGGGGGGGGGGGGGGGGGATCTGTGCCATGTGTATCTTTTCAATTCAGGATTCAACATTTTCCATATATCTGTAAACTAGATTAAGCATCATGTCTTCAACTTGTTGTTGTGCTTTAACATTGTTATATAGCTTGTGATTAAAATATATCAATTGAAAAACCTTGTACCAGGTTCCAGTCCCCTCCAATTAACAAGATTTTCAACACTCACATCCTTAACATTATCTTCTAACTAAAAAAATCAGGATTATTATGATTTGGTCTATACAAGTTAATGATCAGCATCGTCTTATCCAAAATGGATACGACAGCAAAAATGGAGTTTCCACTTGTATCTTTGTAAACCTTCTTCACATAAAATTCAAAATTATTGTTGAAGAGAATCGCAGCACCTCTTGAATTTGACGTAATTATATGATGCAAAATATGCTTCATAATTCCATTCTGCTCTGATACACATTTCAAGCTTGGGGTCAAAATGGGTATCCTGTGAAAGATACACCGAGAACGCTTTTTCTGTAGTGAAACACATCCCTCCTCATTTTTGATCCGCTAGGCCTCGCAGTTCACTGAACAAAACGGTACTTACAGAGTTACTCATGTTATATCTTCATAAGTGGAAGCAGAAACACACATACCTTGCAATCGACACAATATGCAACTGAAATACAGGCAGCTAAATAAAGACAAAATCACCAGTCCCCTATGTGACAGCAAAATCTCACCATCTCTCCCAAAAAGAAAAAACAGCGTCTCATTCAAAAAGGACTTCCTCCATTTAAACAAAAACAAAGAGAAAAAGGCGCCAAAAAAACGAACATGCTGTGAGCCCCAAAACAAAAAAAAGTAAAGTAAAAAAATTAAAGGCTATGATAGAAAAACAGGGTTGGGATTTTGGCGAGCGTCCGTTTTATGTACGCCGACAGCCTAAAGGAATATAATGAAAAAACTCCCAAAGGGGAAAAAAAATAAAAAATGAAAACAAGGGGTGGGGGGGTTGGGGAAACGGGACTGCACCATCTGTTCACCCCGTTTATGGGAGCGGGTGCCGTAGCGCGTTCCCTTTTTATCTTTTTCCCGGGGCTTGCCCCGGGATTTTTTTCAACTCGTGAAGTCTTTTTTAAAAGAAAAAAACTGCGAGCGTGCATGCCCCTAAGCCTTTTTTGCAAGGGGGTTTAGGGGGGTTGGATGGGGGGGGAAAGGGGGGGGGGAAAAAAGGGAGACACTGGGAACTGGCCCCAAATTCAAGGCCTGTTATGTTAAAAACGAAAAAATTTAAAAAATAATAAAAAAAAAAGCCCAACCCCAGGGCGAAAAGAAGTAAATATACGGGTTCACGACCCCCATTTATTCTCCCAAAAAACCCCCTTTTTCACATACAAATCCCCGCCCCTCACATGCGGTTTTTGGCCCAAAAATTAACACCTTTTTTTAAAAAAAAAATTTAAAAAGCCAAAATCCCAAATTTTGGGGACGAAATTTAGCACTTTGAAAGGGGGGTTTCCCGTCAGAAAAAACAGGGGGTGATCGTAAACCCCGCATTTTTTTCATTCTCTCCAGACACAAAAAAATTAAAGGGTCCGCGAGACTGGGGCCTTACAACTTTTCTAATCGCTTCTTCTTCCAGCTCTATTAAAAAATCGAACAAAAACGGGCTTTCCATTTTGGTTAGTTTTTTTTACATCCAAAAAATTTAAAAATCTTCACTAATTAATTTTTTAAAATTTGGGGCTTCCCCGTAAAACGTATATAATGTTAATCGAAAAAACCCTGCCCTATTTGGGTAGCAAAACCCTTTAAAATGTAGTTTGGATAGCCAAAAAACCCAAATTAGCACCGTTCTTCCCTGTTTTAAATAGACAAAAAAAATTTGGGGTTTTTACGAGAAAATCGGATGCTCTTTTTCCAAAATTCCCTCATAAATGCCCCAATTCTAAAAAAGGGTGTGTGTAAAGTTTATATGTTTCACCACTATTATAAAAGCCCCAAAATTTACAAGGTTTTCTGGGAAAAAACATACCCCTTTTTTTTCTAAAAGTTCGGGAAAAAATTTATAGTAATTAAAGTTTTCCCTCTTTAAATTTTTAACTTAATCCCAAAAAATTGCTAAATACTTCTCTTAAAAGAACAAAAGTTGTAGAAAACCATCGGGTTTTTTTAAAATTTTTTAAATTAGATTGCCTTGTTCGTCATTAAATTAATCCATTTTTTTTGGGGCCTTTTCAGTATTTTAAAGCCCCCCATAACTTTAAAACCCCCTTTTTTTCTCAAGGGAACCCTATAATTCCCGCGCCTTTGTCAATTGGTACGTTAAGAAAACTACTTTGGGGTTTTTTGGGTTTTATATAGATGCGCATCTTTTTTTATAACTTTTTTAAAAAACAAATTTTTAAAAAAAGGGTGGGCCTTTTAAATTTTTAAACATGGGTTTTAAATGAAAGGCGGTTTTAAAACCCCAAATTTTTTTGGGACTTCAGCTTTTAACCCATTGCAGTAGATGGATCATACGGTTTTCCCAGGTCAGACTTGCAAACCCACTAACAAAAAAATTTTTTAAATCCCCCAAATTTAAAAGAGCGACAGGTGCCATCAGCATGGCCCACCCCAAAACCCCTAGGGTTTTTTTTTCCAGAATCGGGTTAAATTTTGCCATTTACTGCGCAATACGGGCTGTGGTGTTTATATTCAACCTTTTAAAAAACCTTTTCCCAAAAATTTTTTTGTAAGGTCGTATATAATTTTATTTTTTTTTTCCAGTACAGGCAATTTAATAACTGAACTCCCAAGTCCACCCCCCAAACGAAAAACGCGTTTTAAACCCCCTTTAAAAGCCCAAAGGGACAATAAAGCAAATAAAAGAATCTGAAACCAATTTAACATTGTTTCCTTTTAACCCTGACTTTAGACAAAATTTAAAACCGCAATGGGGGGTTGGGAACTTTTTTATTTGTGGGGTGTAAAAAAAGAAATACTTATGACTACGGGCCCCGGGCCACCCCTCTTTTAAAACCAAATCCACACAAGTTCGATGGGGACCTTAGAAAAAAAAACCCCTAATCCCTGGACAAAAAATTTATCTTAATGAAAGTAAAGGGTTAACAATCCCGGGAGTGCAAAGACTTAATGATCCATAAGGAAAATAGGGGGGGTTTTGGTGTGTATTAGGAGCGAAAGGGCACAGACCAAGCTAGCATATTTGTTTAATCAACGGGGTTTTAAATCCCCGTTTGCCAAAAAAACAATTTCTAGCCAATTAGAAATGCTATTAACTCTGCTGTTGTTTTGGGCCTTTTCCAGCTTTAAAAAAGGGTTTTCCAAAAATTTTTTGCACTTGCAGGTCAAGGGTTGACTTTTTTGTAGGCTAGGGGTTTTACCTGCTCCCCTTAAATTTAGATACAGATTGGCATAATCCAAAATTTATAAAAAACCAAAAACCCTCATACGGGGGACAAACCAAAATTTTGGGCACAATAAATGCTTAAACACAAGGGCCCGCCCCTTTCCTTTTAAAAAAAAGTCCCCCCCTGAAGAAACCCGATCCAGTTAAAAAAAACCCCCTAGAAACCCCCCCACAGCCAGAAAGCAGCTCAGAAAGCACCCACCTGTTAATCTGCCTCACCCCGGGCTGCCCACACTATGAAAAGACACCCCTTGTTGTTTTTTTAATTTTTAAAGGGTTTTGGCTGTATTTTATTTCACTAAAAATTAATCCAGCAGCTGCACTCCTAACGCCCAAAAGATGGTCCCAAAAAACCCAGAAATTTTGGGCCTATAGTAGAAAACCCCCAAAACAAACCCACACTGCCTATTTTTTGCCGGGCAGACATCAAGCGCTTTGGCTTAATTTTCTTTTTAAGTTTGTTTGATAAATTAATTGTTTTCTAACCCAAACTTTTACCAGGGGGGGGGTTTTGGAGGCGAAAATGGCCCTTTTGGGCGCACCGCCTGTTAAACCCATAAACGAGTGTAAGAAAAGAAAAACCCCAACAGCTTTAATGGGAAAAACTATTGTAATCCCTTTTTCCCCTTTCCAGAGCCCTTATTCTTTCCCGCTAGGGTTGTTTTTCAAAAAAAAGTATTCTGTTTAAAATTTTCTCTTTTTCGGGCTTTTTTTGGCGATGCAAAACCCTGCGTTTTTTTAGTAACAGCACTTCAAACCGGGCCCGCCCTTTTTGTTCTTAAAAACTTTTTAAAATTTCTGCTGTTTTCTACCTTTTTCTTCGGGCCCCCTTTTTTGTTTTGGTCTGACCCAGCCAGTTTATTTTTTTCTTCTTCTATCTCTCTATCCACTCACCAATTTTTCCCAAAATGTTTTTTATTTTCGCCCTTATTGTCCGTAGGGGCGCTTAACCCAGGATTTCACGATGGGGCCCAAGGGGAAATCGTAATTTTTTTAAACTGGTCTCCTCATTAAAACTTGTTTCAATTTCTGCTTTTTTTTCCCTTCCCTGCTCTTTTAATTGATTCATCTGCTTCTTGATTTTAAATCTTGAAGGGGAATGTTTTTTTTTTTTAGATTGGTTGGCAACTTTCCCCAAAAAGTTCTGTAAAAACTAACGGCTTCGGCTCTAAGCTCAAAAAGGGTAAAATTTGTTCGCCTTAGAAAATGGATTTTTCGCCAAAATTGTGCTTAGTTTTAAAAACTTTTTTGGGGGTTTTGGGGTTGGGAAGTAATTTTTAAAAGGGCATTTTTCCTGCACCTTCTTATAAAACAAATCCCCCATCTTCCCAAAATCTTTGGGATAAAAGAAAACTCCGGGTTAGCTCTCTTCCAAGCTTTTATAGAATAAATTTAATTGCTGTCGCAATAGTTCTTGAGGGGGCTTTAGGGAGGGGAAAAACCCCTACTCCTTTTTAGTTTTTGACGGTTTTTTAAGGGGGAAAAGATCCTTTCCTTTGGGCCCTTTTTTATCAAGGCCTGCTGTTTCTTCAAGCTCTTCTTGAAATTTGGGGGGCCTAGTTCTTCTTTCTTTTTTTCTTCTTCTCCCCCAACCCAGGATAAACCCGGGTTTAAAAAATCTCTCATATTTTTTATTTATATTCTTTTTTTTTTTTTAAAAAATAAAACCATACGGTTGTGACCTCGATCCATCAGAAAAGAAAAGGGAAACCCCCCATGGAAAAAAGGGGTAAAAAGGGCAACCGTTTACTTTGTAAAAACTCCATAAAAAAGTTCAGCCTGGACAATTTTAAATTAGTTAATTTCCCCGGATCTTGGCGCTGGGATGTTTTAATGCCAGGTTTTTGCAAAACTATCAAAAATATAGAAAAATTAAAATCGATAGATCCTAATGCTTTTGTTGTTGCAAATTTTTGGCAGGGCCATCGTTAAAAAAATTACAATCAAACGGGAGGGTAGAGAACCCATTGTAAAAAAGCGAGGCAGACTTTTTGCCCTTAAAATTCTGATCAATGGCTGCCTAAAAAAAAAAGAAAAGGGAGAAAGTTTTTCGGGGAATCCCAAGTCCCAAAACGGCCCCCGGCACGGGTTAAAAGCGGAGGGTGCAAAGGATGATGTTAAAGATGGGGCTTTTGAAAGCTTTTTGGCAACATTTTTTGCACCCCTTTTAGTTTTGAGCGGTTAAAGCGCATATCCCCAAAATTACCAAGGTGCACTAAAAGAAAAAGAAATTTTGAACTGCATTTAATCCGGGGCGTTCTGTTTTTCTGTTAAAACCCCTTTAGCAAAATACCCTCAGCGACATTTCTCTTGAGTTTGAGGGTTGTTACTAAACCCCGCCCGGGCCCAGAAAATTTTAAACCCCCAGTATAAAAAAAAAAACATTTTTATTATAAAAGGGATTTAAACTCCACTACAAAAAATTAAAAAACAACGAGACACTCTCTGGAACATACTCTAAATCAGCTTTAAAGTTTTTAAAAGGAATTTTGTTTTTGTTTACAAAAGGGGAACCCCCCCCTTTTTTTCCAGAGAAATCAAAGCTTTTTTTATAACCCAAAAAAATTGAGAAGGGGACTGGGGCAATAAAGGGGAAAGTTGTTGTTGTATTTGGGGCCGGGGAAACTTTTCCCTTTCCCCAAAACTTTGATGAAATAAAAAAATTGTTTCCCGGAGGTGGGGAAAAGGGTTCCTGCATTTTTCGCGTATGTAAAAAACTTCGCCTTTATGGTTTTTAAGGTTTGAAGATATTTAATAAAAAAAATTTTGGGGCTGTGGGGGGGTTTTTTAAAAGATTTTACTTTTGAAAAACAGATTGTTTGGAAGTGGGAAAGGGTAGGGAAAGGGATTATAAAAATAAAAAATCACAAGAAACAGAGGGAAACTCCCAATAAAAAGGATTTTTTCTTGGTTTTTTGATGCTCGGGTTAAACTTTTAAAAAAAACACCTAAAAGATGTGGCTTTTTAAAAAATGCAAAAAAATATTTAATAAAACAGAGGGATAGTTTGAAGTTTCTGCCTAAAGATCCCCCTTTTTCTCTTTTTGGGGTTTTTACGGGGGTGGGGGGAAAACCGTCTTGTACTTGTTTTGTTACAAACAAAAAAAGGGTTTTAAATTAAACAAACACATTTTATATTCTGCCCCCCCATTAACCCACAAAAAGTCTTACAAAAAAAGGGAATTTTATTTGGACAACGAGAATATATTTTAGTTGATCTGGGCGAAAAGCTAAGCGAGGGTTTAGAACTTTTCTATAGAAATTTGAGGGAACTAAAACACGGTTTTTATTTGTGTTCAGCGGGAAGGAAAAATTTTTAAAAAAAGAAAAGCCTTTCAAAAGCAAAGCCTTTAGCGGGCGCCAAAACCTTAGTTTCGGGTGGTCTTAAACCCAAAAAAATTTAAAATTTCTGCTTAAAAAACTTTAGATCACAGTTAAAATCGGTTGATTTTTTTTCACTAAGGACAAAGATAGTTTTGAAGAATGTTTAAGTGAAAATTAAATAAAAAAGGGGACAAAGATATTTTAAAAAAATTTTAAAAGGCAGTTAGAAAAATCTAAGCCGCTAAGCTAGTTTAAGGACTAAACCCCCCAGTTCAATAGTTTTTTTTTTTTTAAATTTTTAAATTTTTAAAAAAGGGAATGTTTTCGGGGGTCAGAAAAAAAAAAGGCAGCTAGCTCCTAAATCGTTGCGTAAAATTTAAAAGACCGAGCAACAAAAAACGGTTTAAATCTTTTTGGGAGTCCCGGGAAATGTTTTTTTGGTTTTGGGAATACACGATGAGGGGTTTACAAACGAACAGAAATTGAAGAAAAAAAAAACACAGAAAATACCCTGCCCTAGAAGAGATAAAAAATTTTAAAGGGGCAAACGTTTTGGAAAACCATAAATTAAAAACTTCATAAAAGAGAAAAATGTTTGGGGGGTTGCTTCCTAAAATTGTTTGGGAAATTTTTAAAGTTTGAATACGAACCCCAATGATATTTGAAAAGAAAAAAATTTTAGAAAAGCCTTAAATAAAGGGAAACCCATTCTTTTAGCCCCTTTCCCCAAAGGAAAACCAAAACAAAAAAAAACAATTGAAAAAAACTAAGGGTTCTTTGAATAAAAGCTACAGGGGAAAAAAACCCTTGGGCTGAAGGGGGGGTTTACACCTTGGGGTTTAAATTTCCCCCAACTTTTACAGTCACTACCTGGGAAAAATTGACATGTTTTTTCGCTTATTTATTACCCCGGGGAACAAATCCAAATTTTGGCCAAACAAAATTTTTAAATTTAAATTTTTATCAAATAAAGGTTTAAAACCCTTGGGATGCCCCTCTTAAGCTCGTTATTGCAATTACAAAAAAAACGGAGAGGGAAATAAAAAAACCCTTTTTATCATCTAACAAGGTTGTGTGATGGTTGAAAAAGACAAACTAAAATTACTCGACTTTATTTTCTTTAAAGTATGTTGATTTTTTTGCTTTCCCCCTCTGTTGAGAAGTGTTTCCGGGGAAGGGATTTAATAAGAAGATATGATAAATTTTAAATTAAAAAAAAATAATATATTTAAAAATGGGGGTTTCAACAGTTTTGGTTTGGGTGGGGAAATAACGAATTTCAAAAGGAAATGGGAAAGCGACTTGGAAAAGTTTAGATTTTCTAGAAAAAAATTTTGCAAACTTTAAATCCCTTTTTCTTATGAAAATTACTAGCTCATCAGCTTAGTTGCGTAATTGTGGATTGGTGTTGCTTTTTTAGCTACTTGGGCGGGAGCGCCACCCCCTTTAGCATTAGGGGGTCTCGGGTTGGGGTTTTTGGCGCCATTTCTTTAAATTGTAAGTGCTTTTTTAAAAAAAATTAATTTCCAAATTTTAAAAAAAAAGCACACTCCCATTTTTACCCAAAGCATGGGCAAACTTTTGTTCATTAAGTTTAAGAAAAAAGCAAAAAAATTACGGATGAAAAATTACAGACGAAAATTTTCAGAACTTATGGCGGGACGGTGGGGTTTTATAGAGGGGAAAAAAATTTGAACTTAAAAAGGGGAGGGGAAAAAGATTTTTAAACCTCAGGGACGGGTTTGACAATGTGCAATTAAAAGAACATTGAAAAAAAAAAACACACGATCATTTAAACCCCAAAATTTAGAGAAAAAAAATTAAGTTTAACAAATAAAAAAGTTTAACAAAAATAAACACTATTTTTTTTTGTTAACTCACTTGTGTTTGGGGGGGGACAATTTGCACCCTCTTAAACGAAAAAAAACGATTTTTTAGGGGCGTTTTTTTAAAAACTGGGTAGCACCGCTAGAAGAGGAGCCCTCTTTTAAAAATAATATACGGGAGGGTTTTTTTTCAAAATTTCCTTTAAAACTTCATATACCCTACGCTCCTATAGGTTTCTGGGGCTTAATTTTTAACTTCACCCTCCGCCTCTCCGGGTTTGCATAAAAATTTTCTTTTTTTTCCAAACGGTAAGAAGGTTTTTGAGTCCCCTGCCCATCTTCAGTAATGCAAATTTTTTTTTTTAATTTAATTGCGTTCACTGGTTTAAAAGGCCCTTTTGGGTTTTAAATTCTTATTGTTCATGGCACGTAAGACTGCGGGGGCAATTAACCCATTCTGTGTTACGTTCTCTATCTAAAATTTTCCTCTGTGATTTTGATGGGTTTAAACAGGCTTTTTAAACTAGATTAAAAAAAAAAGGTTTTCTACTCCCCCCCTTTTTTCGATGGTTGCCTGGGATCCCCTTTAACTGTAACATAAAATGTTTTAAAAAACCCTGGTTTAAAAGGGGCCATTAAACTTTTTTCCCATCATAAACTTGAATCTTTCCCTAGGATACTTTAACCCCCTCGCATGTTATTTGTTTTAAACCCAAAAAAAAAACCCCCCCAAGCAGTTGAGCTTTTATCCGTTAAAGGTTCAGCGTTTTTGTATCTTGAGCCAGGGTAAAACAACGTCAGAGCATACTTAAATTTTTTCTTCTAACTTTGTCAGGGGGGAAGATACAACAAGTCCATCTGGGGGGTGTCATTAAGGAACTGAGTTTAAAAATCTGGCCTTATTATTTTTTTTTTGGGGGAGGTAAAAAATTTTTGCCAAAAGGGCCCGTTTGAAAGCCAGTCTTTCGCATCTGATTTTGGGCAATCTAGCGGCTTTTCTCCCGTTTTTCAATTCAGTCTTTCCTTTCCAAACCCTTTTTTGGGGAAAAATAAATTTTTTAAATTCGGATTTTCCCTAAAAAGGAATGTTTTTTAAATTGGGGTTTTTAATTGTTTTTTTTAATTTTTTTGCAAGAATATAGATTCGCTCCATTTGCCCCCCAAATTTAAAAAAATTTTTTGCTATTTTCTTTTCTCTGATGGTTCTAAAATCAGGGGCAGTTTTGGCGGGGGGCGATGTTAGAAACTTCTTTCCCGGGTTTCTAAGTAATCCCCATTCATTGCCCCTCAAAGTCTGTAAAAGTTGCTCTGATGTCCCCGTTCTCTTAACTTTTTATTAATAAAATTAAATGAGAAATTTGTTTTTCTTAAAAAATCTCCTTTCCTTAGCTTTAAAAAAATTTTCCCTTGCTTGTTAAACCCTTTTCCCCTCTTCTTTAGACCGCCAAAATTTTCTAAAAAATAATTTTCTTCCAGAGAAGGTTAAAAACATTAACAATAGCTCCTCCTACCTTTAAACTACTCCCGCCATCTTTTTATAAATTTTTTTTCCCTTTTGAATTTTAAAAATTTTTATGAAATTAACCCTTTTTTGGGGTTAAACCCCCGTGGGAAAAAAGAAAGTCTTTTGAGGCAATTTTCCTGCAGTAATTACCCAAATTTAACCTTAAAACTCCTCAATTTTCAAAAAATTCCCAGGGCAGCTGGGTTCTTTTAAAAAGTTTTTTGCTAAACCCCCTATAAAACCTTTTTCAAAAACCCCAAATTTCAGCAGAAAGGTAAAACGGGATTGATAATTTTTTTTTTCAAAACCCTTCCTTTTTATTAACTAAAAAATAATTAAAATTTAAACATAATAGAAAGGCTGTCTATGTCTTTTTAACAGATAATCTTTTTTTGTTAAAGCAAAAAAAAAGTTGCAAAATAGTTTTTGGGGAATTTTTCTATCTTTCCCATGTTGGGTGGTTTTTTTACCCAACAAACATTTTGCCAAAGGGGTTTAATTAAAATATAACACCAACAAAAGGGGAAATGCATAATTAACCCCCGTTAAACTCATGGTTTTAAAAGTATTAAAATTATTTTTTATTGCTTTTTTTAAAGGAAATTTTGCCCAACTATTAAAGTGTGAGGGGGAAGCACCACCCCGTTGACCCCTGCCATAAAAAAGATTTTATTCTCTAGCTGCTTTTGGAAAAAAAAGACCCGTAAATTTAAAGGACTGACTAATAATTTAACAAAATTTAGCAAAAATGTTTACTTCAGACGTTGAAAGTACTCGCTAGGGACGAAGCACAGGGTAGGGTCAAAAAAGGTTAAAAACAGTGGGTCAGACAATGATTTTCAAAAATGCAAAATTTTGTAAGTAAGATGGCGCCCTTTTATTTAAAAAAATTTAAAAAAATTGGGTTTATCACAAGATCCGGGTTTTTAAAAAAGTCCCTTGAAAAATCTTTCATGTGAATGTAATTTCAGATTTGAAACATGGTTTTTTTTCAAAATTCATCATGGGTTTAAATTCTTTTAATCATATTAAAAATTTATCAATTTTTAAATTTTTAAACGCAATAAAAAAAAAGAGCGATCAGGAGAAGAAGACCCCCAGGGCAATCCGCAAAACCCCCCGCAGGAGCAAAACCCTCAAAAGGGGAAAGTACCGCAAGTGAGGAAGGGGGCTAAAACAAAAGTCCTGGACGTGTTAGGGGGGCGGGAAACTTCTAATGGAAAAAACTGAGAAAAGCCCAAACCCCAAACAGCCAAAAAAAAAAATTATTAGATAAAAATACCAAAATCGCCCCACCCCAACAAAAAACCCCCAAATTTGCAACAACCCCAAAAAAAAAACAAAAAGTAAGATTTATTATTTTGGGACTGGGGGCTGCTGCTGTTGTTGGGGGTTTTTTTCATATAAAAACCTAAAACCATACCTAACCCAAAAAACCGCAAGCCCCCCCAGTAAAAGAAGAAGAACCCCTTCTGCAAAAAAAAAGCAACCCCCTGCAGTAGATCCCCTTTTCTTTTGGAATTTTTTTTTTTAAAAACTAGATAAATTTCAAGTTTTTAAAAATAAAAAAAGTTTCAATTAATTTTTTATTAAAAAAACCTTTTTTAAATTAAAGGGAAGTAAATTCAAGTTTAAATGCAAAAAAAATAAGGGTTTTTTTAAGTACTAGTTAGGTTTTTAAGTTTTGTTCTTGGGGGTTTTTTGGTTTTTTAAGTTTTGGTACAACCAAAATCTGTCAATTTAACCCTTTTTTAAAATTCTCCCAAAGCCCTACAGCATAAAGAAAACCAGAACGGAAATTAAAATTTTTTGTTATTGTTAGAGGGCAGTGATTTTTTGTTAACAAACAGGTTTGTTTACTTTATGAAGTGTAGAGCGAAGGATTTAAAATTTGTGTGATTTAAAAAAACTTTGTTTTGAAAAAAGAGCTTGCTCGTAGTTGTTGGGGAGTTAATTTTTTTTTTGACAACTTCTTTTCTTATACCTTTAGCCTTCTTCATTAAAGAAGTCTGGCGGGAACCCCTTTTACATTTTTTGAATCGCAAAAACCAAAATTTCTTTTATAACTATCCATTAATTCTTCCCTTTAACTTCCCCAAAATTTCTTGGTTTACAAATTGAATGTAAAGGGGTGGGTTTGGGGTAGTCGCAGTGCCGTCCCCCCCATCCCAAATCCTTTAGCTATTCTGTTTTTAAAACCTTTTTTAAAAATCTTCTGTGGGGGACGTTTTAGAAAAATAAACAATCCTTGTTGTGTAAAGGGGCTCTTGCTTCGGGTACAGCGGTTTAAAAAATAGTCATACAGAAAATTTTAAAAATCAAAACTTAGGAAAAAATCCCTTAAAAAGGTAAAGCCGATTTAAAAAACCCCTTGTCCAAATTAAACCCCCCTTTTTCTTCATTTTATAATGCCAAAACCCAAAAGGGCGTTAAAATTTTTTAAAGCTTGTAGTTGGGGTTTGAGGCCAACTTTTAAATTTCTTGGTTTTCTTTTGTAACTAATTTTTTAAACTTTGCGTTTGGGGTGGATTTTTCCCTAGTTTTTTCCAAAAAAAGCTGGTTGTTCCTCATTTTTTAAAAAATCTTTTTTTGAAGCATCAGTGGGGTTTGGGGTTTTAAATTTAGTTTTTTCTTTATGTATGGGGCCCCTTTTGGGTCTTGAAACACAGTAATTATTCTATGGGAAAGGGAGTCCCTTTAACCATGCTTTAAGTAAAATGTAGGAGTCTGTTTAAAGACACACATTTTTTGTTTTGTGTCTAAAATTGGGACGAGGGTTTTGGCGGGTTTGATGGGGTCATCTTTAATTTTTTCTGCGGGTAGTGGGGAATCGGTGTGGGTTTGGGTATTCATAAAAATATTTTTAAATCTACTTTCCCAAATTTCCCCGCTGGAGTTTCAGGGTAAGCCCGTGACAACATACTTAACACATTTTTAACATTATTAGGTCCTTTTATCATTGGTTTAAAATTTCTCAGTGGGAAACGGGGTTTAATCTGGCCCCTCCATACAGTTGGTTTGGGGGTTTTTAAATACATTAAAGTTGGATGGTTTTTGGGAACATAATCGTGTAAAAACTTTTTTGTTGGGTTTTTCAGTAAGGATGGAAAGGGCCCTGCCTAAAACCCCCCCCAGCCCTTTTTCAAACTTTTGAAGGTGGGGGAATCGGGTATTAATTTAATCTGAAAAGTTTGTAGACTTTTTGGGAAAGGCCCTCCCAAGGGGAAAAGGGCCCGGCGCAGAGAGAATGTGAGAGTCTAAGTTGTAATGTTTTTATGCATGTAAATCGTAATTTGAAAAAAGGTTTTCCCAATAAACACAAAGTTGCCAATAAATATTGATCGTGAAAGTCGGGCCCTCGTTTTTCCCGTGTAAAATTTTGTCCAGGGTTTCTGTGGTATTCATAGCACATCATTATTTTTTTGCCTCTAAAAACTAGAAAAAAAAACGCCCTTTTGGAGGAAGCGGGCTTCGCAAACAAATCCCCCTGGGTTTATTTATTCATTTAAAGGGTTTAAACTCCTTTAAGGGCCCAAAGAAGGGGCAAAGATTGTTTAGTTTTTGGGAAAATCTTGTAGGATCCTGCTAAAATTATCTAAACTGCCAAACAATGTTGGGCTGAGTCTTTAAAAGGTATAAAAAAAATTCCAAGAGTAAAATCAGTACTTTTCTGAAGACTTTGCAATGCGGGAACCCCTTATAATTTAGAAGTCACGCTTGCAGATTTAAAAAAAGAATCTTTTGCTCGTAAGTTTTTGAAAGAAGTTTTGGGGTTTCCCTGCTTTGGGGCAACCTTAACTGAAAAATTACAATTGTTTTGCGCGGGCCCCCCCAAAATTTCCTTTAAATTTATCGTGGCCCCCTTTTCTGGGTTTCCCAATAATTCTTTTTTGCAAATTTCCCAAAATGTGTAGAGGTTTTCATAACGTTTTTTTGGTCTTTAGGGTCATAACAATTTTCTGAAAAATTTGTTGGGTTGGGGTAACTGATTGCCCAAGTTGTTTCATTGCTCTAAAAATCTACAGTTTGGGTTGGGGGCCCGTAAATCCCCGGGTTTTTGGGATTTGCCCGGTTTTTGAACCCAACAAAAAAAAAAACGCATAAAACAGATCTATGGGGGTTTTTTTTAAAGGTTTTTTTTTTATTTTTGCTGTTGTGGCCGTAGTAAAAGGTTTAAAAAAACGGGTTCAAAGTCCCGATTTAAACACGTACGGGGTCATCTGCATTTTTTGTATATTTTAAAAACCAAAATTTAAAAACCTGGGTTTTGGTTTTGAGGGGTTTGGTTTCACAGTCTACAAAAACTTTACAATGAGTTCTATACTGGCCTGCTTTTTAGTTTGGGGTTCTGACCCAAAAAATTTTTACAAAGCTCTTGTTTTTTTATTTTTCCTTTGACTTTTAAGCCCCAAGCCTGCTTATTTTTCTGATTTAAATACTAATGACTTTAGGGGCCCTCTGCAAACGTTTCAAGTTACATTTTGTTAAGCGGCTCCCTAAAGTAAAGGGGGTTGGGAAAAAATTTCCCTTTGAGGGAATAGATTGTCTACTAAGACCATTTGTATACGCTTAAAAGTAAATTTGGGTTTTTTTGCTTTTCAAATAGATTTTGGGGTTTTTTACTTACTGGGAAAAGGGTTTTGTTATCAAAAATTCCTCTTGCCCTTAAAATTGGTTTATAATTTTGAAACTCTGTTTGCTGATTTTTGACAAAGGTGTTTAAAAGCGCTAAAACCCCCCCCCATAAAACACAAGCGTCAGAAATTTTGTATGTTTAAAATGCTCGTTTTTTAAAATTAAATCTTTTGGGAGGAAGGGAAGAATTGCCAAAAAAGGGTAAACTTTTTTGTCTTAATATAATTTGAAGACTTTTCCCTTTAAAACACCCCAAACCCCCTTAAATTTGCTTTTCCCCCCTTGCGTGGTTTTTAAAATGTGTAACAGTAGTTTTACCCCCCCTGTTAGAGTTAAAGTCCTGATTGCTGAAACTTCTTTCGTTAGTTTAAACGCAAACTTCCATCTATAAACATCCGGCCTTATAAATCAAAAAAAGGAAAAGGGCAACCACTTTTTCTGGCGGCTCCATCTGAAAAAGACTCTGGGGTTTTAGAGAAAAGCATGTGCTACAATTTTTATGAAAATTTGTAGGGTTAATAATATTTATGTCTACTTTGGGCCCAAAAATAATTTCCTAATTTTTTTTGTCACTAAACCCAAAAAATATTTCTTCCCTGGTATATAGTTTTTTTTCCCTCCTCAAATTTACTTGTGGGCCCTCATTTTTAAAGCCCCCAATATTTACTAAATTAAAAAAAAAATGTTATAAAAAATTTAAATAAAACACCCCCTTTTAAATTCCCTTACCCCCGCGTTCTTAAAACTTCCAAGGGCCCTTTTTCCTTTCAAAAACACCCCCAATATTTTAGCTTTTTTTTTTGAAAACCCCCCCCAAATACAGTCAATGTTCATCCTTTAATTGTTTTTTTTTTTTTTTTTTTTTAAATAGTTTTACTATATTTTTTTTTTTATTGGGTTTTCATTTTCTCAAACCCCAGATTCACTAAAATTTAATGTTTTTTCTTTCAATTTTTTCGTCAAATAGTTCATTTTCAATTCTTTAAAAACAGTTTTGCTGGGGTTCGGCAGCCATTTTTAAATCTAAAATAAATAAAAAAAATTTAAATTTTAAAAAGTAAAAATTTAACGTTATTCATATTTTTTTAAAACGCCCAAAAACCCCCATCTTCATTAAAAACGAATAACTACTCCCTTTAGGGGAGCAAAACAGTCAAATTTTCATCTTCCGGGGCCAAAAAATCAACAAAAAAGGGAACCAAATTTATAGGGTGGTTGGGGGGCCCAAAAAACAAATTTTCAATGATGGCCCGCTTCATGTTTTTTTGTATATTTAAAAAAAATTTATTTAAAAAAATCAGTAATTGATTTTTTTAACCCTTCTCCTTAAACTCTTCTTTATGGGCCCTTTCCCAAAACAAACTTGTAAAATATTTTAGTAAAAACCCTTTTTAAATTCTTCGGGATTTTTTTAAACAGAATAAAATTTTTAAAAAAAAAAAAATTAATTAATCAATTTTTTTCTTCCCTCATTCACTCCCATTTCTCCCCTCATTCACCCCACATCTGTGTTTTGTCCCGTCTGTCTGTCTGTTTTTCTTTTTTTCTGTCTTTTGTCCCCCCCCTTCCCCTCCTTTCATTTACACACACACAAAAACCACACACACAAAAACCACACAACACACACCAAACACACACACACACACAAAGGGAATCATTTCACAAAAAAACGGGTGGTGCTTGCGGGGGGAAAGTGAAAGGGGGTTTTTGGGGGGGGGGGACTTTAGCGACTAACCCTTTAAGGGCGAACTTAAAAGGGACTTAAAAAAAAATCCTGAATCAATAATCACAAATTTTCTTCAAGTTCTCTCGCGGCCGCTGAGACAAACCTTTTTAAACGGTGAATTGAAACGGTGGAAAAAACGGGGAATAGGGGGAAACGTTGAAGCAGGGCCCCCCACAAAACAAAAAATCCCCTTTTATTTTACGCAAAGTCAGGGGGCAAGGAGTGAGAATGTAAACAGGTAGGGACCGCTCCCCGGGGAGCGGTTTCTATTTTTAGGCTTTTGCTTTGGCGGGTTTCCTTTCCCCCGTTTGTGTGGTGAGCGGTTAATGGGGTTGCTGGAAGCTCGCTTGTCTTGCTATGTCGGAACTCTTTTTCCGTTTCTGTGCAAAATTTTGGCACTTTTCACAAACTTTGATTTTATTCGCTTGCCAAAAAAATTAAAAGAAAGGGAGGCCAAAAGCATAAAAAACCCTTTTGGGATCCAAAAAACACTTCAACGGCACGTAAATTTTTGTGCGTGAACTTTAAATACCCGGTTTTTTTTTTTTAACCCAAAAAAAAACCCATGTTTCCTTCATTCTCCTTTCATTTTCCTGCCATTGTTTACACAAAAACAAGAAGTTACCCAACTGAATGAAAATTTAAAAAGGGTGTGCCCTCTTGGGCCCCCTCAAATTTCTTTCCCTTTTTTTAGTCTTTTCTACAATTTCAGCTTCTACTTTTCCCTGCCTGAATAATCTAATCTATAAAGTTGTTGAAAAGGTATTTGCAATTCAAGAACTTTTTCTAACTCAAACCCCCGCTGTCTTTTTGAAACTGAACCCATATTTTTTTTGCCATATGCAAAACAATTTCTCTCGCAGAAAAAAACGCCCCACACCTGGGACAGCACAGCCCCCAATTTTGGAAAAAGACCCGGACGGTCGCCTTGTTGCAACAACAAAAAATGGGCACTTTATTTAAGCCCGCACTTTAATTTTAAAAGGGGTTTACACGCGGGAGACATGTCAAAAAAATGTTTTGGGGGTAATTTTGGTTTTGGGCCCTTTCCCCCAAAAAACGCCTTAAAACCCCTTTCCGATTTTTTGGGGTGCAACCCCGGGTGGGGGGCTGTCACCGATTCTTGCACGCTTTTACACCCACACGGGGCTGCCCCAAAAATTTATTTAACCCCGTCCCCGGAGTAAATTGTCAAAACCATATTACATTTTTTGTTGATTTTTTTGTTCCTGGGAGAATGTAAAAATTTTGGGTTCACGAATCACCATGGTTTTTCTGCACGGGAAACCCCCGTTTCAAAGTGCTAAATTTCTAAAATTTTGGGAGTTTTTGGGCATGTTAATTTTGTTTTTAAAAAAAGGTGTTAATTTTTTGGGCCCCCAAATACATGTTATGGGCTGTTTGTATTTTTGAAAAAAGGGGGGTTTTCCCCAGAATAAATGGGGGGGTTTAACCCGTATATTTTCATTCTCTTGGCGTTTGACATAATGCCCCCGCCCCCAATGAAATCCTCATTTTTTTTAAAAATGAGCTCCGAGGGATGTGACAGGGGGGAGAGAGAGAGGGGAGAGAGAGAGGGGGAGAAGGGGAGAGAGAGAGAGAGAGAGGAAAAGGGGGGGGGCGGGAGGATAAAATTTGAAAAACAAAATGCAAGGCATGCGATTTAAAAAGTATTGAAAAATTTTTAAAAAAATTTTTTGGGGGACAAAAAAAAAAAAAAAAGAAACCCAAGGGAAATGCAACCCTCGGGTTAAAGGGAGAGAACGGGGCAGAGGAAAGGGGAAAAGGAGGGGGGGGGGGGAAAAGGGGGGGGGGGGGGGGGGCAGGGGGGTGTGTGCCAAAGGGAAATGGGCCCTTTTTCCCGCCCAAAGGCAACCTAAAGGGGAAGCTACACACGAACACCATTACACTTTTGCACTTTTTAAATGTTGAAAACCGGCCCAACAAACCCAAATAATTGAAAATTATTTTATGACTGAATACTCAATCAAAAAACATCACATGTCTATAAACACACATGAATTTTAGACCTCATTTTAAATTTAGCTGGGCTTTTGTTTTTTCAATGATACTTATGACAACGCATTCAATGAGAAACTTAACTGTCTATTCATGTTATCTACGCATAATTATGCAAAGAATTGCCACCTGTTTTGTGTCACTGAGATTCAAGAGGCCAAGCACACACACAAATCTTCAATCGAGCTCCCGCCCCCTCCTCCCAATCTCCCATCTAAATCGAAAATAAAACAACAAAACCAACTATTCTGTAATACATATAGTATTATACTCACAGATAAATTCATGGCCTGTGAGTATTTTCTTTTTCTGTGTACGCAGGCTGATACTCCTGCGGACACTCCCTGTATACACAGGCAAATATTAAAACCCATCTGCCGAACAAAGGGAGTGGAGTTTGTGTGTATGACCGTTTTTTTTTTGTCCTCCCCCCCCCCCCCCCCCCACCATTAGGCCTACGAGTATAAATGCAAAGAATTGCCAGCAACTTGTACCGCCGTTATTGAGCGAAACACACACACACACATGCACGCACGCACGCACGCACGCACGCACGCGCGCACACACACACACACAGTCTCGCAGTGTGCGTGTGTGTGTGAGTGTGTGAGCGCGCGCGAGCGAGCGACCGAGAGAGAGAGAGAGGAGAGAGAGAGAGAGAGAGAGAGAGAGAGAGAGAGAGAGAGAGAGAGAGAGAGAGAGAGAGAGAGAGAGAGAGAGACTCAGAGTTCATTCTCTCCACCACCCCTCATCCCAAAGTTCTCTGACAGTTTATCAAGTTCAGCTGCTACTGACCTTCAAACCAGAAGAGACCCTGCACTTCTGCTGAGTCACACACACACACACGCACACTCACACACACACACACACACACACACACACACTATTTTCATACGCACACACAGTTTTTCTTGTTTTTCTTTTTTTTTTTTCTTCTTTCTTTTATTTTTTTGACGTTGTTATTCATGTGATTTCTTTTTAGATTCATGCGTTACAATTTTTAGTACATTAGGTATTTACTTTGACGTCCTTTGTAGAATTCCTATGATTCTTAAATAATGACTTCATATAGTCAATCGATAGTACATAACTTGTCGTTTTTTCAGTGGAATTGTAGATCTATAACTACAAACCAAGCATACTTACGATGTCATCTTTCTTCAAACCCGTACGAAGTTTTGATATTGCAATCGTTAAATGTTATCCCTTCCAAACTGCCCAGTTTGCCTAACTATTATTTCCCTCCAGTATACGACCAGGGTAGTTCCAATGGTCACGTAAATACTGCAACATATATACGTGAAGGGCTTCAGTATAACATAAGTGCATCACCAATCCCAAATTCTGTCAGTGATCTGCATGCATGCGTAGCCAACATAAAACTTGGTCATTCTTCAATGAATGTTATGTCAGTATATTTTCCTAAAGGCCCGAATGATCAGAATTCTGACTGGCTACGCGCTATTCAAGATCAACATTGTAATAAGTGGTTAATAGCGGGCGACTTCAATGCTCACTCGCCTTTCTGGGAAAATGATTGTAACACGGTTACCAGTAATCGTCTTGTTGAAAACATCGTAGATAGTTCATTCCACCTTTAAAACGATGGCAGTATCATCCGG
>JAFLJL010015591.1:5296-23631 GCA_018398815.1 Conus ventricosus
TTTTTTTTATTGGGGGCCACAGGGAGAAGCTTTTAAATTTAAAGGGAAAACAAAATCCATCACGACAAAGAAAATGTGTATTGAAAATAAACGTATGCAGACACACATTTCCCTCAAAAACAAAAAGACATGAACACTCTTGTAACATTCTTAGTTTATTTGGAATGATTCTGGGCTAAAACTGAACTTAAAAAAGACGAAAGCACTGAAATTTGGTAAGCAGATTAAACCCAAAATCTTCCATTCTCAAAGCCCGATAAAATTAAAATTCTGGGTATATATTTCCAAACAGACAAAATGGCTAGGCATATTGAAGAAAACTGGCAAGATAGAATCAACAAAAATAAGAACTAATACAAAACCTGGAGCAAGAGGATAAAGCATTCACGGTAAAATTGTTGTCATAAAAACTTCATTCTTTCGCAGTAGTATTTATTATGCAGTCCATGGGCATACCGGAAGTGGTGTTAAACAAGTTAAACATTGAATAACAAATTCTTATGGCAAAGGAAATACAGTAATCGAAGAGCGTTTAAAAAGGTAAAAAGAACAACAATGGAAACTAGTTACAGAAAAGGGTGGACTAAATATGGTCAATGTCACGGACGAAAAATACTTTCGTTTGGAGATAATTCATTTTTTCCCCAAAACCTGATATAAAGTGGAGTGTTCCAGTGACACTTCACTACAGTGGCCGGGTGTTGACCCATGTGTTATTTGTGTCATCCCGGGTGAGTTACGTCCGTGCTTTTGCTCCCATCCTCCAAAAATTTCTCTTCTTTTTTTTTTTTATTTTTTTTTTAAAAGCTTTCTTTTCTGTTCTTTTATCGTTTCCCACGTGGTTCATCACTGATGTCAGGTGACACAGCTGAGCTGTTTTGTTACTGGTTGCCATCTTGTTTAGGCGAGTGGGTGAACACTCGCTTACGAACTTTGGAGTCGGAGAGATCTCTATCTCTGCCAGCGGAGCCTTCCTGTTTGAATCCACTTCGACGTGGGTTGCGTGGAACTGTTTTCCCACCCTTCGGTGGGAAGGAAAGAATTCCGCTTGTAACCTCTGGGATCCCTATCCCTGCCAGCTGGAAGAAGAAACCTTAGGTGATCCCTGACCTGGAGTCCACTTCATTGGGGACCGTCAGGGTTTTTTCGGCTGCCATCCTTCATCGGATTGGGGAGCGGACCGTTTTTCTTACCTCGTCCACCCGCCATTTTGTAACTATATGGTCTGTCCTTGGACATGTCTTGGTTATCTTGGTTTTCTAACCTCTCAGTGGTTGCGGTTTGGGTCTTCTGCCTTAGGGGTGCTGTTAACTCTGACACACCTTTTCTGGGTGTAACTTTTCCAAAGAAGGAACAGGTATGAAAAGGGTATCGAGATATGCTCTTGTTTGTGGAACGCATTTTCTTTAATTGCGTTTCGTCCTTAGTGGCTGGGTATTCGGTTACTTTGGACTAATTGAAAGTCTCTAACTACCATTTTAGTCAACAAAGCTGTATTTGTTTTCTGAGTATACAGGTCGAGTCAATGATTGCATTGCTTAATATGTAAATGTGGGCCGGAAGGATATCGTAAGTGTTAGTTTTTATTTTCCTTGTTGTTTCGTAGGTACGAGACGGATCGCGGAATGCTGAGCGTCGAACGGCTTGACACTTAAACCACGGAGTGTGGAATTCCGCCGTATCGCCCCGCATGTGGTTCCGTTCTTGTGTCCTTGTCCTATATGTTTGTGTGACAGACGTATGGATGGATTTTAGTTGGTTTTATTTATTAGATTTTGACTAAGGAAGTTATCCTTAGTAGGGGCATGTCATAGGTACAGGAGAAAGGGAATGCCATGAGTACAGGTTAAAAGCAAAGGAAAAAGTGAAAGAAGTTATTATAGTTATTTAACCCTTTTAAAGTGACAGTGACATAGTTGACCTTTTTACGGCACTGTGACCCTTCACACTGACGCACTGCCGAACCCACTAAGTTGCCACACATTGACAAAGACGATAAAGAGATGACTTCCTTTCTGGAGACTGATCCCGCCGTGGGGCGGGGAAAAATTGCCATTTGTTTCCCCGGCAGCTCCGGTCTTGGACTGGCTGAAGGACCAGAAACCCCGGGGAACCTGGCAGACGCCATCCGGTATCCAGGCACCAGTCGCTGCACTGAGGACTTTTGAAGGTGTGCCTCACCCTTCACTGGGACACCTTCACCTCGGACTGGAAACCATCCCACTGCCTGCACTGAGGACTGTTAAAGGGTGTGCTTCACCCTTCACTGGGACACTTCGCCTCGACTGGAAGACCATCCCACTGCCTGCACTGAGGACTGTTAAAGGGGTTGCTTCACCCTTCACTGGGACATCTTCGCCTCGGACTGGAAGACCAGCCCACTGCGGGCTTCGCCCTCTAGGTTTCCACCTCCCACGGTGAACCTCCTCGGGCACAGGATAAGATGAGTTCGTGGTGGTGTGGGTGTGGGTTTGCGTGTGTTTTGTGTGGGCCTGAAGCCGGTCACTGATTCGTTTTCTTTTTCTTATTTTGGGTTTTAAAAACCCGACTAGGTCCGTTTGATGTATTATTGTTTCTAGTACTGTCTTTCTTCTGTTATGTTTAATGTCTTTGTAGCGGTTTAGTGGGAAGGTTGGACGGTAACGGGATCCCAGGATATTGGCGGGTTTTGGGGGCTATTTAATTTACTTTGTCCCCTAGGTCATTAGTTCTGAATAGTGCTTTTTTCTCTTCTATGCCCCATTGTTTTTTTTTCTTTCTTTCTTTTCCTCTCTCGGCTGTTTTTCCTCTTCTTTGTTATGACCCATACCCCATCTGATGCTAGTGTGAGTGAATGGTTGTAAAAAGTGAAGTAAAAATATTGTTGAAACTTCTTTCCCCTTGTGGTCTGGGGTGGAGGATTGAGTGTTTTTGCTCCTTTCTCCACTGCACATTACCTTTAAGAACCCCCCCTGTCAGGTGTACTCGCACGTGACAGTCAATGGAAAAGAATATCAAAATGTATAACTTCAATTGGGTGGCAAATTATTTCAATCACCAAACGAAAATTGGAGTTTGATACCAAAATGGCATCTGACTCAACTTAAAAATGGTAATAAAATCTTCACAGTTAACTGTACAGCAAAGCAAATGCAATTGTCTATCTTCAAAATAATTCTGGAAAGACGTTATGACAACTTTCTTGGATAATAAACATATTACACATATAGAGGAAATAAATCGCACCAATCTCAAAGCCAAATGTTTTTCAAAAACAACTTATAAAATACAAAGAAAATGTGTTGTATTTCCAAAAAAAGGGTTGAAAATGGTATTGAACATATGAAGACATAATTCACAGACGGAGCATCGACACTAAATATTATTGAAATTGCATGCATTCTGGATCAATCTAAAGCAAGCACAACCCTAGAATATAATGCCCTCTACAACGCGGTCCCTAAATCATGGATTAACTGGGTAGAAAGTGATTCACTGCCTGAGGAAGAATCAGTTTGCCATCTTTTGTGAGGCAACATTTTTAATTCAAAACTAAAAGAAATAAGAAAAATTTTTGAGCACTAAATATGAAGACTCGATGTCAGAGCCACATGTATGTGATTTCTGGGGAAGAAATTTAATTTTTTCTTTAAAAGAAAGGGGTAGGGAGATACCTAGAAAAGCAACTACAAAATTCGTCTATGGGAGTTGCAATGGAAAATTAATCATAAAATATCCAAAACCAAATATTTTTGCAAAAGATGAAAGTTACGGATACAAACAAATGTTTAATTATTGTGTAGACGAAATAGATTTTGTAGAACATTTCTTTATCATTGCTCCTCATTGTATGCATTTTGGAAACGTATTGAACTTTGATACGAAGCACGATTGAGTTGGTGTTAACTTAAATGAAACTGATGTTTTTATTTGGATTTCAACGCGACGTGGTAAACCAACAGAAAATAGACGGATAAATATTGTTATTCTTACTGGTAAAATGTGCATTAGTATTGCGAAAAAAAAGTCCCTACCATCGCTTCAAATTAAATTTTTTTATCGACAAATCGTAGAGAAAACAATTGATGTGTTACACAGTAACAATAAACGTTCAATGGATGACACAACTCAGGAAATCGTAATATCCTGTATGATGAAAATAATACAGAAAAAAAAATTATCTAAGGTAAAACGACAAAAAGCAGAAAAGCACACAAAACAAAGTGTGAAGTAACGACGATTTAATGCACGACACAAAACAGACAAGAAATTTTCGGCAAAATGCCTTCCTCACGACAAACAAAAAAAAAGGTACAGACAAAAACAAGCACAATACCCCCTTGTGAAGCCGGCTTCACAAGGGAGTATTGTGCATGTTTTTGTCTGTACCTTTTTTTGTTTGTCGCGGGGGAAGGCATTTTGCCGAAAATTCTTGTCCTTTTGTGTCGTGCATTAAATCGCGTTACTTCACACTTTGTTTTGTGTGCTCTTCTGCTTTTTGTCGGGGTTTCAGTAACCCGCAGTTTTGTTTCATTTGCCGTATCTAGGTATATATACGCACATAACTTTGCAAGTTACATGTACGTCGAATGTTGGTGCTTTAGATCGTGCATGATAATGTAATATAAGAAAAGTTTAAAAAATTCCACAGCTCTATCTCCCTCCCCCAGCCTTGCTCCCTCCCCCACTCCTCTCTTTGTCACTCTCTCTCGCCCTCCCCAATCTCTCTCTCTCTCTCTCTCGATGACGCCGACTCTGTCTTCCCCCCCCCCCTCTCTCTCTCTCTCTCTCTCTCTCTCCTCGCTCTCTCTCTCTCTCTCTCTCTCTGGAAAACCTGAAAGAAAGGAAAATTAAGTATTAAGCCTTTTGTTAATTTATGTTCTGTTTGCATAAGCAGCACATTATCAGCGTGAGAGTGCCACAGTACACCACACATTAGAACACTAACAAACCCAGACATTTTGTATCAAACGCTAAAACACTAAAAAAAAAAAAAATCAGCAAGATATGTCCATTTGTAAGAGAACATACAGACTATGCATGGTGTGTAAGGGATTGGTTGGGGAAAAAAAAACCTTGCTGTTCAGTGTTTTTTTTTCCACCGCATTCCGTTTTTGACTCATTACGTTTTCGAGCCCTCTTCATGATGTAAAGTTATACGTCCGATTTCAAAGCTTGATTTACCACGTTTGTATTTGAAACACCACCGTAATTCCTCATGTCTGTTTCCACACATTTTCCTCTTTCTTTTCTTTGTCTTTGTGTTTCCGTTTCACTTTTTGATGTCTCATCTCCCAACCTCTCTCTGAGGTATTCCCACGCTGCTCATGCCAGCCACCTCATACACTGACACATTGTCTCGTGTTGCAGTGCCGGCAGTGGCAGTCTACACTTCCTTTCTGTGGTGTTCACCAAGGATGGACGATGACGTCGTGTTGCAGTGGCAGTCTACACTTCCTTTCTGTGGTGTTCACCAAGGATGGACGATGACGTCGTGTTGCAGTGCCGGCAGTGGCAGTCTACACTTCCTTTCTGTGGTGTTCACCAAGGATGGACGATGACGCGTATCCAGTTTCGAGGGTTTGAACCAAGGGCGCACTCGCATACAGGTGAAGACTTCCATTATTCTGAAACGGACTCTAGGTCCAAGCTCTGCAAAATGGTGAATTTTTGACAGATGTATAATGCAGATGTTATAAACAACAGAATAAAAACTGGCACAGCAAAATACTCCACAATGTATCATCTTCAGATTGATATGGAATAATGCATAAAACAGTATTGCCTTGATAGGAATTGTTTTGTGCATTGTTGATGTCTGATGTTGAATAGTTTGAAGAAAACAGTAGTAAAAAACCTAATAGTCTGTTTGCTATTGTATATCAAATGTACAGTACTTCATGCTTAAGTGCGTTTTTTTTTTAACTTCAGCTTTCCTTAAACTAAAACATTGCTTAGTTGTGAAGGTCAGATGTTAAAGTATGGTTTACATCAACAGGACCACAGAACTCCTGCACCAATGGCCGCGGAAAACGGAGACCAGGACAGCTGAACTCGGGAATGCAGCTAAGTAGTCTTCTATTTACTCTTCTTCTCATTCTTCATTCTCCTTCATTTCTTCCAGTATAGTGTGCCTGTTGTTTTCACAGTCGAGTGGACAGTTGTGGGCTTATATTGTTCTTGGACAAAGTTTAGTGCCTGGTATTGGTGTGTTATTTCAGATTATTTCATTGTCATTACATAGCGCCTATCATCGACTAGAAATCAAGCTCTGAGCGCTTCACAGTCCACACTCGTGTTCACACAAGGGGCTTCCCACCTGGGTGGAGCCGAATGAAGAGCCGCCTACTGATGCCGATCATTCGTTTTCCTGGTGAACGTCAGTCACTCAGACTTTTTCTTACAAGGCTGAGTGTCTTCTTATCCCACAGAGTTTCATGTCCACTTTCTATGAGGCTTAGTGTCTGCCCTCCATGGGGCTTCGTGTCCTCTGTCTTTGTGACTCTTTTCCCTCCACTGGGTTTCCTTCCCTCTTTGTAAGTGTTGTGTTCACTCCCTACCCCCACCCCTGGGTTTTGTGTCGTCTTTTCTACAGACTTGGTGAGCCCGTCCCCCGCACCCTCCCCCTCCTCCCCCTCCCCGCTCTCCCCTCTCCCTCTCCCCTCCGCCTTCCCCAGCGAGTTTCGTGCCCTCTATAGGTTCAGCGTCTCTTTACCCCAGCGTTTTGTGTCCTCTTTCTGTAAGGTACAGTTTCTCTTCTACCTCCCCTGGTTTCGTGTCCTATTTCTGCAGGGTTCCGTTTCTCTTTTTCCCTCCACAAGACTTGTCCTCTTTCTACAGTATTCCGTGTCTCTGCCCCCCTCCCCCCCCCCCCCCCCCCCCCCCCTTCTACAGGGGTTTGTGTCCTCTTTCTATACGGTTCAGTGTCTATTCCTCCACCCTTCCCTCAGCCTCCCTCGTTTCATGTCATCTTTCTATAGGAATCGAGGTCCTTTTTTTCCCCTGGGTGGTTGCGACTTCCATTTATGTAAGGTTCGGTGCATCTTTTCCCCGCCACATGGTTTCGTGTCCTCCGTTAGGGTTCGGTTTTGTTGTCTCTTTTCGCCCATTCAGTGTTTCGTGACTCTTCCCCCACCCTATCCCATTTCTACAGGTTTTTATGTCCACTTTGTACAAGTTTTCGGTTTCTCTTATTCCCTGCGACTTGGTTTCGTTGTTGTTGTTTTTTCTATCTATAAAGTACAGTATCTTCCTCTTCGCTCTACAGGGTTGTTTGTCTTTCCATAAAGTTAAGTGTAGCCGCTCGTCTCTCTCGCCCTCACTCCGGCTTTTTTCTGCAAGGATTGGCGTATCCACCCCTTTCTCCCGATTTCCAATCCTCTTTCTCAAACGTCCATTGTCTCTTTTTTTCCCCACCCCAGTCCCAGTGTCCCAGTGACTCGTGTCCTCGATCTATAAGGTTCGGTGTCTCTTCATACCCTGCTGCCTCTCCCCCCCCCCCCCTTCACTCCTCCCCCCCCACCCCCCCGGGTTTCTTGTAGATTCGTCGCCTCTTTTCGCAGCCACAGAGTTTTGTGTCCTTTTTCTTCAAAGTTCGTGTCTCGTGTCTCTTCTCCACAGCGTTTCGGGTTTTCTTTCTACGATAGGTCTCAAAACACACACATAGCACCAGCTCCTGTGCCCCTGCCTCAGGTCTCGGGGTTTTGTCTCCTCTTTCTACTTTGTCCTGTATCTTTCTCCCCACTGAATTTCCTGTCCTCTTCCGATAAGGTTCAATGTCTTCTTCCCCCATCCCCCAGAGTTCGTGTCCTCTTTCTATGCCCTTCCCCCCACCCCCCATCCCAGAAAAGGTATTGTTTCTCTATTGGATTACTTGTTCTGCTGTACCGTTCGTTGCCTCTTCTCCCATCACGTGGTTTTGTGTCCTCTTTTGGTGTGTCTTTTCTCTCTCAAAAGTTTTGTGTTCTCTTTATATAAGATTCTGTGTCTCATCCCCCCGCCTCCATCTTCCAGGGTTTCCTGTCCTCTGTCTAGAATTGGTGTCTCTTTTCTCCACAAACGGTTTCGTGTTCTCTTTCTACGAGGTTCAGTGTCGCTATTGCCCGTCACAGGTTCTCATGTCCTGCTTCTGTAAAGCTCTCTCCCCCCTCCCCCTTCCCCCAGGGTTTTGTGTTTTCTTTGTATAGGTTCGGCGTCTCTTTGTCCCCAAACAGGGTTTTGTATCTCTTTGTCCCCAAACAGGGTTTTGTATCCTCTTTCTTTGAGGTTCAGCGTCACCTTTACTTACCTCACCCCCGCCCTCAAAAGGGTTTCAAAAAGCATCTCCGCCCTTCAGGCTTTTGTGTCTCATCAGGCATAATGTCTCCGCCCCCCCCCCCCCCCCTTCACCAATGCTTTCCTGTCCTCCTGGAACGGTCAGTGTCTTTTTTCCTCTACATGATTTCGTGTCCTTCCATTTGGCTTAGTGTGTTTTTCTCCTCCTCAAAGGGTTTCGTGTCCCCTTGCTAAAAGGTTCAGCGTTTCTTCCACCCCACCCGCTTCCAGGGTTTTGTGTCCTCTTTCAATAAAGTTCGGTGTACCTTTACACCCAACACAATTAAAAGTCCTCTTTCTATAAGGTTCGATGTCTCCCCCCTCTCCCCAGGCATTTCGTGTTCTCTTTCTGTAAGGTTCAGCGTCTCTTCCACCCCTCAGTGCTTCGTGGCCTCTTTCTATAAGATTTGGTGTCCTCCTCTCCCCCACCCACCCCCCGCTTTTCTCCCCACAGGGTTTCTCTTTTATGGGTTCGATGTGTCTGTCCCCCACGCCGAGGGTGCGTGTCCTTTTTCTGTAGTTCAGTGTTGCTTGCGCCGCTTCCCGCCTCGCCCCTCCCTCCTCCCGCATGATTTCAGGATTTCTTGCACTCTCTGTATTCTCCGTTATCTTCTACAATCATAGGGTTTCTTGCCCTCTTTCTGGAAGGTTGGGAGTCTTTTTTCTTCCCACAGGGTTTAGCGTCTTCCCAAAGTTTCCGGTGTCCCTTTCCTCCTCACGAGGTTTTGTGTCCTTTGAATGTTTATCGCTCCCTCAACCCTACCCCTGGGTTTCATGTCCTCTGTTTCGATGTCTTCCCTACCCTATCCCCACTTCACAGTGTGTGTCCTGTCCCTTATAAGGGTTGTGCCCCCTCCCCCCTTTCCGTGTCCTGTTCCGATGGGGCTTAGTGTCTTTCCCACCCTCAGTTCCCAGGCTTTGATGTTCTAAAAGACTTTGGGTCTCTCCCCCCCATCGCCCCAAACGCACACAGGTTTTTGTCTTTATTCTATGTGTCTCTCCACGCCTGCCCCCATCTCCATTACTTAGTGTCTACCTGCTATAAGGCTTAGTAACATGCCCCCCCCCCCCCCCCTGGCTTTGTGTCTTCTTTCTAGAAGGTCTGGTGTCTGCTCCCCTTCCCCCACTTAAGTTTTTTGCTATCTTTCAGTTAGGTTCTCCCTCTTTTCTGTACAGGGTTCGTGTCATCCCCCTTTAAGTTCAGTCTCTGTTCATCTCACATTTAATAAGGTTTTGGGTGTCCCCCTCTCCCTTTCCCCCACTGTTCATGTCCTCTTTTGTAAGGTCGGTGTCTCTTCCTCCCTTTCCAAAGTTTGTTTTCATTTCTGAAAAGGTTGGTGTTCCTCTCCACCTCCCAACAGGTTTATTTTCTCTTTGTAATGTTCAGTGTTTCTTCCCCCCTCTGCCTGCCCCCCCTCTCACCCCCCTGTGTTCGGTGGGTTTTTTTTAAGCACCTCAGGGTTTCTTAAAACTCTTCCTGTGTCTTTCTAGGTCTTTTTCCCTTCTCAAATGGTGTCCCTCCTCGCAGAGATTTGTGCCCCCCCCAACCCCCCGCTCCCTCCGAGTTCCATGTTCTCTTGGTATAAGGCTCGGTGCCCTCTACCCCCGCCCCACCCCCCAGGGTTTGTCCTTTCCCTTTTTGTGAGGTGCCTCCCCCCCCCCCCCCCCCCCCCCCCCCCCCCCCCGCTCCCCGTCTTGTCTCCACACACAGGCTTCATGTTCTTTTTTTGTAAGGTTTAGTGTGTTTTACCTCCACAGCGTTGTGTCCCTCTACTTTGCAAGGTCTGGTGTCACTTCCCCCCTCCTCCTCCCCCCCTCCGGGGGTTGCGACCTTGTCGTGGTCGGAGGGTTTGCGTGGTCCAGGGGAACCCCTTAGGTTTTGCTGGCGGGGCATCAATACTTGGAGATGGGCTGTTTTTTAAACACTGCTTCTAGGCCTGAGAGGTGCAGAGCTGTTTGGCCTAAGCGTAACGTGGTAAGGAGTTGATGCCCCTGGTAGGGCTTCCCATGTCAATAGCTAAGGGTGGGGATCCTGACTAAGAGTAACCCGCCTTTCTCCTTTTCTTGTTTTCTGCCTTATTTGGCCCTTTTCTATCTTCGTCTCCCCTTCAATTCTTTCTTTTTTCCACACTCCTTTCTCTCTGTGGTCTCCTTAAGATCCGCCGTGTTTGCCGTGCGGTGCGACCTGTGTCGGAGGGGAATGAGATCCTGGTGATTGAGAGGGCCACGCTCTCAACACATCACTTTGGCTCGGACCTCTCCTAGACAGGAAGTACACTTTGGCCCGGTGTACAAAACGGCTCCCCTTTTTGGGGGCTGGGTCAAGACAGACAGTTCCCCTACTGGCCAAGTTAACCCCTGCAGTGCTCAGCTCTCTGTCCCCGGGGAAGTTGAGCATGATCAGGGGGATGGGGTTTTGGTATTTCTGTTTGTTGTATATCTCCCCGAAGCCTGGAAGGGGTCAAGACATTGGTTTCTTGGCCCCTGGCCCCTTATTGGGACTCCAAGTGGGGGGGTAAGGGAAGATGAAATAAAATAAAATACATTATGGCTTTTTCAAAAACAATCCCCCCAAAAAAGAGGAAGGCTGCATCCCCTATTTCAGGGAATTTTGATTCCGATAGCGATTCGGATATGGAGGTACGACAGAGGACAGGATTCTGGCTTCCTGGCTCGTGAGGGAAAGGGGACGGAGCAGAAAGACCCCTTTCACCTCTGAGCCCTTCGCCATAACAGAAGGGCTTTCAACTTTAGCAGTGACCCTCGGTCCATCAAGAGGTTGAGGAATGGTTCCTTTTATTCAATGTAATCACAAAAGCAATCTGAACAGCTGCTGAAAGCAACGAAACTTGTGGACAGGAGATCAGGTAACTCCCCACAAACAATTAAATTCATCAAAAGGAGTGATTCGCTGCAGGAATTATCAGGTTTTTTCAGAGGCAGAGATCAAAACGGAGCGGGCATCCCAGGGTGTGACGGAGGTACGAGGGTGACAGTAAGGAAGGTGCAGAAAAAAGTGGACACCAACACCCTCTTCTGACATTCTGCAACCCTGTGCGCCTCCAGTCATCAAAGTCGGCTACCTATTGTCCGGGTTCATTTTGTACGTTCCGTCCCCGTTGAGGTGCCTTCCGATGCCAGAAGTTTGGCCATGTCAGAGACCGTTGTTCTGGGCGGGAGGTGTGTGGTATTTGCTGCAAGGCAACCCATGGGCCGGTAAAGATCCGGCACATTGTGCAAACTGCGTGGCGACCATCCCTCCTCTTCACGAAATTGTCCTCTGTGATTCAGGAATCTGCAATACAAAGGGTTAAGACAGAAAAGAAGATCTCCTTTTTGAAGCCCGCAAGCAGGTTGTGGGCAGTCAGTCGCCGACAGCTTCTTCGTATGCTTCGGCCGTAAAGAAAGTTCAACAGTTCCAACTGGGTCAGTCTGCTGTCAGACTGATAACTTTACATTTATCGAAGACATTGCAAGGAAAAACTGCCCAGCTCTGGTGGAAGCAGTCCACGACCTCTCAACCCAAAGTGAGTGCCCTGGTGGAGGCCAAAAATCCCCCCCCTCAGACTGCCCAGCATCTACAACATCTGCTGCTGGGCAGATTAAAACACCAGCACCCCGACCTCGAACTCCTCTGTCCCATGCCCGTGCGGGCAGGAGTTCAACCCATGTGGAGAGGGTTTGGAGATAAGGAAGAAACCTCCACCGTCCCCCAAACCCCCAGACCTACTTCACCTTTTGGGCAAGTCTGCCAGCAGGTCTGCAGATAGCCCCATGAAATTAAGCAACAAATTTACAGCTTTAGCAGCAGATGTTGAGAGGAGATGACCGATCTCTCTCCTTTTCGCCCTTTTGCACCATGGATAATACAATATTCTATTGGAATATCCTTGGTCTAAATTCTAACTTCGAGGAGCTGCAGCTTCTGTGTCAATCTATGAAACCTTCTGTCGTGGCTCTTCAAGAAACCCAAATTCAAAGCCAGAAGACCTTTACTCTTTCTGGCTTTAATATTCTTCAAAACCTGCACAACCATCCACGTTGGGACTGTCGGGCGGTGTTGCCCTTCTCCTTCACAAAACTTTTTTGTATAGCCCCTGTCGCTCTGTCTACCTCCCTTCAGGCTGTAGCTGCAGAGTCCTCTCCACAAGACTGTCCAATCTGTTCTCTTTATCTACCCCATCTGCCCCCGGTTTGTCGTCAGGACCTTGTCAGTCTGTTGGGGGAACTTCCTCGACCTTTTTTGTTGTTGGGTTGACTTTAACGGTCACAACCCTCTTTGGGGTAGTACCGGTTCGTCATCCAGAGGTCTGCTGAATTTAGGATGTCCTTTTCGATTTAGATTTGTGTTGTCTGAACGACGGATCTGCAACTTACCTCCATTCTTCCACAGGTTCACTTTCGTGTTTAGATTTGTCGGTTTGTGACCCCTCGCTGGTCCTGACTATGAGTGGTCTGTCCCCTGACGACTGCACGGAGTGACCATTTCCCTGCCCTTCTACAACCTGTAATAACTGAACACTCTCTGTCTCTCAGCATTTAAATTATAAGAAAGCAAACTGGGATCTATTTGGGAGCCACTGTTTCTAAGGAGTTCCAGGACCTGATTTTTTTCAAGTCCTGACCCAGCTGAATCACTGACTAACACTGTGGTCAAGTGTGCTAAAGCTTGTATCCAGTGTCCCTTTCCGAAAAAACCTCAAATGCAAAAAACACCCTGGTTTGATTCAGACTGCCAACAATTTTTCCCAAAATTAGAAAACGGCTCAGCGTCAGGTGTACCAAAAGACCTTCGGGTCCCAACGCTCGAGCCCATCAAAAACTCCCCTGCTAAATCAGACACACTTTAAAATCAGTAAACTCGGTCCTGAAAGCTTCTGCTCCAGCTGACAACAAAAACTTCCAAGAAAAAAGTGTGGAACATCATTAAGAAAATCAAAGGGAAGAACACTGTCCCACTGTGAACCATCTCAAGTTTCGGATTCTTTAATAACAGAGAAGAAAGCAGTTGCTAACTGCTTGCTTCAAACCATTGAAAAGAATTCCTCCCTTCTAATAAATCTGCCACTTTTTTCAAATACAAAGCCCAAAAAGAAAAATCACCCTGCAACTTTTCGTCCGACAACATGGAAACTACAATCTTCCTTTCACGTTAAAACGAGCTGAAATCTGCCTTGCTTTCTGCAGCGATTCCTCTCCAGGAATAGATGAAATCCATTACAGCTGTTGAAACATCTTCCCCTAGAAGGTCCCGAACATACTGCTACAGGTCTACAACCATGTGTGGACTACAGGTTTTTTTTCCACCCTCTTGGGGAAAAGCCCTCATTATTCCCATCCCCAAACCTGGAAAAATCTTTCTAACCTTTTAAATTACCGTCCCATAGCTTTGACCACTGTGTTTGTAAATTGATGGAAAAAATGGGCAATGCTAAAGGCTCATGTGGAAACGGGAAAACCGATGGCCTTTTGGCGAAAGAACAGTGGGTTTTCCGCAAACATCGGACTAACCGTTGACCATTTGATTCGCTGGAATCTACACTTAGGAACCCTTTCTGAACAAACAGCATGCAGTGGCAATTTTCTTTGACTTGGAGAAGGCCTACGATACCACCTGGAAGTCGGGATACTTCATGATCTCCACGATCTGGTTTCGAGGTCATCTTCCGCTTTTTATTCAAAATTTTTGGCAGAACGACAGTTTTAGGGCCGGGTTGGCACCACTCTCTCTGATGTCCACGAGCAGGAGTTGGTGTTTTCCCCAGGAGCATACTATCTCCTGCCCTCTTTAGTATTAAGATCAACAACATTGTTTAATCAGTTCAAACAGGGTTTAGAAATGGCTCATTGTTGTGGATGAAATTTTTCTGTCTACGCAACTGAAGCCTGTACCCCCAGTGTCCAGCGCAGGCTCCAGCCTTGCGTAGATAAAATCCATCGTTTGGCGGATGAAAACGGTTCACCTTTTCTGCTACAAAAACCCATTTTATTCACTTCCATAAAATTTCCGCATTTTTTTCCAGATCCGGAACTTCAAGTAGGAAATCTCCCATTCCACTGTTAAAGAGGGCCAAATTTCTGGGAGTCAATTTTGACCAAAAACTTAACTTTCTCACCATATTAAAAACCCCAAAACTGCTTGCCAAAAGGGACTGAATTTTTCTGCGGGTCGTAGCACACACCGACTGGGGCGCTGATAAGAAAACTTTGTTGCACCTCTACAAGCCCTGGTCCGTTCCAAACTGGACTACGGTTGTGCTGGTACGGCTCCGCAAGATCATCTTACCTCAAACTCTTGACCCTATCCACCATCAAGGGGTTTGTCTCTGTCTTGGAGCGTTCCGCACCACCCCTGTGTACAGCCTGTACGCAGAGGCGGGTTTAACCTTCACTGTCCCAACCGCAAAGGGGAAACTGTCTTTGAATTATTATATCCGACTGTTTTTTACAGAACCGCGAATCCTGCCTATGACTGTGTTTTGACCCTCCGTTCCAAAATAAGTTTGAAATAACCCGAAAGTATTCCGCCGTTTGGGCTTCGTATGCAGCCTCCCCGTGCGGAATGCAGGTCTAGACCTGGGAGTAGTTTCCGATTTTTCCAAGTTTTCCGGATCAACCTCCGTGGAAACCCTTTTTTACACCAAGATTTCGTTTTTGATCTTGCAGCTTTCCTAAGGATCACCAGCTCTCTGGCGTACAAGGCTTTGTATGCTGAGCTCTGTTCCAAATTCCCATCCTATCAAAAAGTTTTCCACTGACGGGTTTCCCAAATCGAGGATGGAGTGGCCGTGCAGCCTACTGCCCTGGGGGTCCTTCTCAGATACTGTTGGAACATATCCTTCCGATGCTTCTGTCTATTCTGCTGAACTTACTGCTCTGGTACTGGCTTTGAAGATAATCTCACATTCTTCAAAGAGGGACTTTCTGTTTCTGTCGGATTCGCTGTCAGCTTTGGAAGCCATAGCTGGCCACAACCTTCAGCATCCAGAACTTTTGCATTTCTTTGAAAATTTTAGCAAGTTGAAAGCGGACGGTTACAACATTACTCTGCTTGGGTTCCTGGGCATGTTGGCATCGCGGGAACGAAATGGGTTTACGTTTAGCCAAGAACGCCACAAGAGAGAAACGTCCAACATTTATATCCCCTGTTCAAACGTGAAACCCAAAATTAACGATTATGTGAGAGACCTCTGCAGGAGGATTGGAACACACAGACGAATAACAAACTCTTTCAGATCCGTCCAAACCTTAAAGACTTCCTCCCATCTACGTCGGTGGTCGTAAAGAGGAAACGTTCTGTGCCGGCTGCACACCGGCCATTCGTATTTTACCCATGCTTACCTTTTAAAGAGTGAAGAAGCCCGTGGTGCATTCCATGTCATGCGCCACTCACAATGAAACATTTCTTTTAGAGTGTTGGGACTTGCACGATGGTAGACACAAACATTTTACAGCGGAGTCCATGAAGATCCTGTTCAGGGATGTCCCCTGACGTGATCCTTGGGTTTTTGAGAGAAATTAACATTTTTCATCTGATTTGAGATTTTACGGAAGAAGGATTTTAACAAAGTTTCTGGTTCGTTTGTAGACGATGTCATTTAACGAGATGTGTGAAAGTTTTTTTTTTTTTTTTTTTTTTTTTTTTTAAATGACTGGTGAGTTGATTTTAACGTGGTGACAGCCCTGATGTGGCCCTCTCTGCGGTCGGCTGGGCTATAAGCAACATTATCTTATCTTACCTATCTTACCTCCTCCTCCCGTCCCTTGCCCCAAAAGAGCTTCGGGTCCTCTATACACCCGGTTTGATCCCCCCCCCCCCCCCCCCCATCCTCACGCACACATTGAGGATTTCGCGTTTACTTTCTAAAAGTTTTTTTTTGTCTCACCCCCCCCCCCCCCTTTCCTCTCCTATATTGTGTTTTGTGTTCTCTTTACACAAGGTTTGGTGTCTCCTACCCTCTGCAGGGTTTTGTGTCCTATTGAAAGTTTTGTGTCCCTTTCTTTCGCACACTTGTGCCCGTTTTCTCTCGAATCGATGTCTATTCTTATCTCGGGCAGTTTCCACAAGATTTGGGTTGTTCCCTGCCACAGTTTCCGTGCCCTCCATTTAGAAGGTTCTGTGTCGCCCACCCCCCTCCTTGTTTTGTGCCTTGTAGAATAAGCTTCGTTTTCTGATTCCCCCTCCCCACACCCCCCTCACCCAGGTTTAGGCTCGTATTTCTACATACACAGGATTTCTTGTCTTTTCCTGTCCGTGTCCTCTTAATGTAACGTTCGGTGTCCCCCCCCCAAAAAAAAAGAAAAAAAAAGTTTCTCGTCAACTTTCTGTATGCTTCTGTGTTTTCTCGCTCCTCTGTCCTCCTACCCCCCTTTCCCATGTGGATTCGTCTTCATATATGGTTCGGTGTTTCTTCCTCCCTCCCTATCCCTCAGGTTTCTTGTCCTAAGGTTCGATATTTCTCATCTCAACCCCCCCGCCTCCCCCGGCCCTCCCTTCGTCTTCTTCTCCAAGAAGTGGTCTCTCTTCAGCCCGCACAAATTTCGATTCCTTGCCTCTTCGTATATCAAAGTCGCTTCCCCCTACCCCACCCCCCATGGTTTTGTGTCCTCTATTAGTTTTGGTGTCTTTTCCACACATACCGTATTGCGTCCCCTTTCTGCAAGGTTCGCATTCCCTCCCTACCCCCCACCCCTACCCCGCCTCCCCCCTCCCCACTCATAGGGTTTTGTATTCTCTTTCTAGAATGTTCGACGTCTTTACCTCCTACACCCCCCCCACCCCACCCCCTCAGCAGGTTTCGGGTCCTCTAACTCCAAGGTCGGAGTCTATTCACCCTCCGACCCCACCCCCGTTTTGAAGCTTTCTGCCAGGTTCGATGTCTCTTTTCCCTCCACAGATTTCATTTCCATTGCCTTTAAGGTTTGTGTATCACGTTCTCTCCCCCCCCCCCCCCTCCTCCCCGCACGCAAACACACACACACGCGCGCTCCGTCCCTTCCGGTTTCATGTCCTCTTTGATACAAATCTGTCTCTTTACACTCGGGCGTCCCCTTTCGTTTCCTATTTATATGTTTTGCGTCTCTCCCCCGACAGGGTTTGTGTTATCTTCTATAAGGTTCGGTAACCCTCCCCCTCCCCTCCTCTCCCCCAGGCTTTTGTGCCTTTCTAGTTTCGGCGTCTTCCCCCCCCCCCCCCCCCCCTTCCCTTGGCTCATGCCAACTTTCAACAAGGTTTGTCGTCTCTCCCCCGATCTTTGGTTTTCGTTCCCCCCTCCCGCCCCCAAATACACACACACACACACACACACACACACACACACACACACACACACAACACACACAACACACACACACAAAACCACACACACAACCACGCACGCACGCACAACCACACGCACAACCACACGCACACACACACACACAACACACACACACACACACACACACACACACACACACACACACACACACAACTAGGCCAATGCCGCAGTCAAATGGTATTAAATATGCCTGATGACTCGTGAATGCCTCCCTCCGGGGGTTGCAACCTGCCGTGGTTGGAGGGCTTGCGTGGTCCGTGATCTTTTAGGCTTTGCTGACGGGGCATCAAAACTCAGCTAGATGGTTAGTTGTTAACACTGCTAGGCCTGTATAGCCAAGTTGCTGACTGGCCAAGCATAACGTGGTAGAATTGATGCCCCTGGTAGGGTCTCCCATGTCAGAAAGGTTTAGGAGTGAGGGCCCAGACAAATAGTAACCCACCTTTTTCCTATTCTGTCTTCTGCCTTTCTTAACGGATCTTTTTTCTTTCTTCGTCTCCCCTCAAGTCTTCTTTTCACACTCCTTTTCTCTCTGTGGTCTCCTTAAATCCGCCGCGTGGCCGTGCGGTGCGACCTGTGTCGGAGGGGGATGAGATCTGGTGATTGAGAGGGCCAGCGCTCTCAACACATCACTTTGGCTCGGACCTCTCCTAGACAGGGAGTAAAAACCTTTGGGCCCCGGGGTTATAATCGGGTCCCCTTTTTTGGGCGGGGCAAAACAGG
>JAFLJL010015592.1:2500-10000 GCA_018398815.1 Conus ventricosus
GGAAAAAACGGATGACATTGATAGTTTTCTTTTTCCGATTTTAAAGTCACGCAACGTCTTGTGGGTTTGGGCCCAAAAGGAAAAGTGGACATTGTATATGCGTCGTTGTTTAAGGGTAGCGCTTTGACACGTACCACTCACTCGCAGCGAAACAAAATTTAAAATTGGGATCAGTTGAAAGAAGAATACTAAGAAATTTCAATGTTCTGGGTGATCGTTTTCACGAACGTTTCCGTCTGTGCGCCCCGAAAAGGAGAATCGTTTCCATCGTTTTTGATCCGTATGAGTCATTGTTTGGATCGATGGATCGATTTGTTTTAAAACGAACAAAAATTTTCAATCACTTCGAGATCTCCTTTTAGAGGGAAAAACTTTTCCGAGCGTGAGCAAAGATCTGGCCACTTTCCTTAAAAAAAAGGCAATTGAAAACGTGGAGGAAATGTGTCAGATTTGGGTGATCAGTATTGTATCGCTCACCCAGATAAGGGGCGTGGCTAGGAAAGGAGAATTTTCCATCTTTGAGTCTCATGCGTCATGTACATCCCATCAGGACAGGGAAGTTACAGGAAAGGAAATCGTGGGTCATTTTTGAGTCCTCAAGGATATACCATCCTAGGAACGGACAGGGATTTTCCGCGGTTCGAAATGACTTTCGTCAATACCCGTACTCACCACCGGGAAAAACCCGTTACTCCTCAGCAAACGTTCCGAGGTCGTGGACAGCGACCACCACGTAGACCTTTTGGGCCAGTTCGTGGACCCCGAACAGAAGTTCACAAAAACAGTCGGCTGCCGATCAGACAATGCGATGTTTCTTTTGTGTGGCAAGTTCCATTTGAGGAAAAATTGCCCTTTCAAACCAAATGATTCCAAAACCCGCATTAGTCTCCACTGATTGTGAAGAAGGCCCTTTTTTTGGCACCAGATCAATCTGTTGATGGACTGGTGTTAGAAAACGGAGCCATCAATGGTTTGCAGGCTTCGGTTTTGCGAGACACTGGGTGCACTACTGCTGGTGTACGGAAATCTTTCGTGCTTCAAGACCAGTATCTCAACACTGTCCAAAAGTGTAGGTCGTTTGGAGGCAAGATTGAAACGTTTCCGCTGGCGAAAATTTCAGTCGATACACCGTACTACTCCGGTTTTCTTACCGCCTGTGTTATTGATAACCCAGTCTGCGACTTGATCTTGGGCAATTTGCCAGGTGTCGCTACAGTACATGGTGGTGCTGGAGGATCGTTTGTTCCTTGTCTTGTGAGTACTAGATCAAACGTCATAGAGCAGGGAAAGGCTACAAAGCCGCTAAAAGTCTCAAAACTGGATGAACTCCAGATTACCCCAGATGATTTAAAAGAAATGCAGGGAAAAGACGAGACGCTGACGACAATACTTTCTGCTGCTAAACAGACTGTCACTGACGTACCAACGGACAAACCAACGTACATACTGGACTCTGACATTCTCTACAGGTGTGTACCTGGACAGGACAACAGACAAGTTGTGGTTCCAAAACCACTTAGAGAAACAGTGCTGCACACGGCTCATGATGCATTGTTCGCTGGTCACTGCGGAATCAAAAGAACATTAAAGAGAGTTCTTGATTCTTTTTATTGGCCAGGTGTCACAAAGGAAGTTACGAAATACTGCCGCTCATGTGACATCTGCCAAAAGACATCTCAGAAAGGTCGCGTCCCATGTGCACCTTTGCACAAAATGCCTCTCATTTCCGTTCCATTTCGGAAGGTAGCTATTGATCTTGTTGGACCGCTACCACTGTCTTCTTCGGGATATCGCTATATCTTGACTTTGGTGGATACAGCAACAAGGTATCCAGAAGCGATTCCACTGAAGAAAATTGATACAGTATCTGTCGCTGAAGCTTTACTTGCGGATTTTTTTCCAGAGAGGGTCTTCCAGACGAAATTCTACCCTCTCGATTGGTGGAACGCAATTCATTTCCGAATCTCATGAGAGAATTTACAGACTGTTGTCAATCTCTACCATCTCAACCACGCCATATACATCCCCCATCGAATGGCATGGTTGAACTTTCCAATGGAACGTCGAAGTCCATGTTAGAGAAAGGTTGCAAGGCAAGAGCCCCATGAATGGGATCGTTACGTACCGCTTTGCTTTTGCATACATGGGAAATGCCGAACGAAACGCTGGATTCTCACCATTTGAGCTTCTTTTTTTCGACACCATCACCAAGGGTCCCTATTGGATCTATTGATGACACAATGGACGGAAAAGTACGGACATACCTGACAGTAAAACTGTTTACCAATACGTTTATGAACTGCATAATCGTTTGAAGGATGCAAGTAGCTAGCTCAACATCAGCTGATAGAAAAAGCAATGTGACAAGGTCTTTGGCAGACAGAAAAGCAAAAGGCACGTTCCTTTCATTGTAGGGATAAAGTCCTTGTGCTTACTAACTGATGAACATAACCACTTCGTGTTATGTGGGAAGGGTCCTTTTCAGTTGTCGAAAAACATTCTGGCAGTAAATTTATAAGATCAAAGATGGCAAACACTGCTAAGTTATATCATGTGAACCATGTAGAAGAAGTATGTTGAACGTAACAAAGGTTTTCATCAACCAGTCGGTGAGATGATATATCCCTTTGTCAGAAACTGAGTCAACATGACAACCAATTATCAGTGATACTTTGTACCCAAGTAACGTACATGGACAGATCAAAGGTTATGAAAACAGCAAAATGTAGAATGAGTTAACATCACCAGTGCAGATGAAGTTGTATACCCCTTCCTATCAGTCATCAACTGTGAAACTATGAGGATGGAGTTCTGTCGAATGATTTGTCTACAGTCAAACAGACCAGCTCAAAGACATTTGAAGACTTTCAGGATGTGTGAGACGGATACCCCAGGTACAGTAACTGTAATTGAACCCCATAGTATTCATAAACTATCTGAAATACAAGTGCATACCAGACCATACCCCCTCCCATTTGCAAAAAAAGAGGTGGTAAGAGAGAAATCAATCAATGCTGGATTTCAAGGGTGATCGAACTTCTACCTCCGTAACAGGCTCACCACCAGTTTATTGGTGGACAAACATGATGGATCGGTGCTATCTGCATCGATTACAGAAAAGTAAAATAAGAATCACTGTGTTCGATCCGACCTATCCCAGACATTGAAGAACTTCTGTGTCAGCTCTCAGAAGGAAACTATTTTGTGAAAGTAGATACATGACCAAAGGAATTTTTCAATTCTGTTTGAACCAGTGCCTGGACCAGCAAAATTTCATGGCAGATTTGTTGTCACGTAGCGTGAATAATCATGGACAAATGTAACTGTCCATCAAGGGACCAGACCTATTCCTGTTTTTTTGTCTTTCCTTAATGATTAAGGTATGATCACTTTTGAGGTGCATTGAATGCTACTGACGATTTAAATCAAGTGGTTATTTATCATTATTTGCTTATTGAAGGTGACTATAATATGGTTTTGCAAGCAAACAACTACTTGATGATATGTAATACATAATTAATCCTTTGGTAAACAATGGAAAAAATTCAATACTATTTTTGCAAATTTGCTTGTGAAGATGAATCAATATGTAGGTTTGATGGAGCAAATAACACTTTTTAGAATGGTATATACATGTTTTGAATTGGTGCAATGAGACAAAACCAATTGTTTTCTCATTTGTCACTGTCATCATGGAAAGCAGAGACTTTCCAATGGACTATAACACTACATGTGGGAAAAGAAACTAAGTTTTAAACTATGTTTATTTGGTTACATGGTCTATTGAGAAAATATTTTTGGACACTTGGAAATATTCTCATTTTCATGAGGTTTTGAAACAAATATGTGAGACAATATCAAGGAAAATGTGCTTCACACTTAAAGTATGAACACAATTTGTGCTTTGGAATTGTGATATCCCTCATTGTTTTATCCATTAATTGTAAATGTATCTTGTGGAATATGGAGATCAATTATGAATGTTTTTTTTTTAAAAAGATTGAAAGATTGAAAATATGCTATATATGGGTGTTCATGGTTATTGATCTATACGTGAATTATTATTTTGGTAATCATGTTGCGAAGGTTAACCCATTTTGAGATTACAGGCTGAAGATTGTGTTTTGAAGTGAATTGTATATCCATTAAAAAATTTTCTGGAGAAATTTTTTCCATCCCAGGATGGGGGTGTCATGTGACGAGCCTCACATCAAAGGCATGTGACGCTTCCATCACATGTAGTTAGTGATATGAATCATTTCCCACCCCGTGCCACAATTATATGAAGAATAACATGCGGTGCTTGACTAGTGTAGCGGGTCTTCCCCAAAATAATGTGAGTATAGAACTCTTCAAGCACAAATTGTGGTCATTGGGGTGAAAGGACACTGAGTGATAGTTAACAAGGGCTGGTAGGTAAGGTGCTGTTCATGTGTTTGAACACTGATTATGCACTCACTAGGAGAAGGGGGAAAGAGTCTAGTTTTTAAACCCAGGCAGATGGCCTAGAACTCGAACCTGTCAGGACGGTGGTCCTCGTTGCTGACCAGTATATACCAGGTGAGCGATAGATATTGCTGAGGAAAACTACAGGGGAAAAACATTAAAGAAGAGAGAAAGAATTCATATTTGAATTGGAAGCAGGATACTTACACGAACCTTATTCGTGTATTCAGGCAGCCCGCCCCCTTCACCCATTAACCCTTCGCCTTGTTCACTCCTTCATCTTTCACCCCGTGAGGTGGTTGAAGAAGGCCATGGTGAGAGGAACACACCGGTAGTTCCAGCCCCAGCCATACCACTCCAGGAGAGGAGTTGAAGCTCGTCATTTCGTCCAAGACAGAAGAAGTCGCAGAAGAGAAGTCGAGACTCGTATCTCCAGGACAAGAAATTCGAGGGGGCCAGTAAATTGTTCTCAGAGAGGGAGACAGGAAAGGAGAAAGCGAGGGAAGCTTTTACTTGAGGCAGGGCAGTCCTCAGTGATTAAACGGGAGTCTTTAATGTATTCTCCTGGTCGCGGATATTGGGATACGAATGTGAAGGCCATGCTTAATAGAAGCGGAACTAGATTCTTTTATCTCTCGGTGTGAGGAGAAGATACATGTTGAAGAAGACTATTTTTATCTCTCGGTGTGAGGAGAGATACACGTGTGAAAAAGAATTATTTTATCTCCGTCGGTTGTGAGGAGAGAATACATGTGTGAGAAGATTATTATCTACTCGTGGAGGAGAGATACATGTGCAGAAATAATTTTACTCCTCGGTGTGAGGAGAGATACATGTGTGAAGAACATTATTTTTTATCTCTCGGTGTTAGGAGAGATACATGTGTGAAGATTGATTTGATCACTTGGTGTGAGAGAGAATACAATGTGTGCAGAATTATTTGTCTCTCAGAGGCACGGAGATAGATCCAGGAGTTAAAATCAGTTACACGTTGGTTGTTGTGATCTTATTAAAGTGTTTCCCTGAAGGCGAGGGGGGAGAGAAAAACATTCGGTAGTGCACCTTTGGGTGATTGAAAGATTTAGCGTGTGCGAATGGAGTAAATGCTGGTCATGAATGCGGGTATGCAAGAGTGACAAGTGTGACAACTTGCCCAATGCAGACGAGCAGCAGCGAGCCCGCCCAGGAGTCGAAAGGCCGACTCAAGCCAGATACACACACACACATAAAAGGGAATGGTTCCGTTCCCGCGTCAGCAATTCCCACTGGTCATAGAAGAGTTTTAATTTTCAGTTGGTGATATCTTTATCCACCCACCCCTCCCCCTCCTCCAACACAACACACTCGAACACTCCGACCCCCCCCCCCCTCCCCCCCCCCCCCCCGCCCCCCCAATGACCAGGAGGAATTCTTTCACCACTACTTTTCCTGCACCACTAGGTTGTTTCAATTAATTTGGAACTAGTCATTGACCTTCGTTTGCCTCCCCAAGTCTCCCCACCCACTTTCCTTGAAAAACAAATGGCTTTACATAACGCCGCCACCATAAGCATCGTCCTTCTCCCCGCCCACTACCCCCACCCTCCTCATCCAACACGTCTTCCTCCCTCCCCCTCTCCCCCCCCTCTCTCTCTCTCACTCTCATCTCAACTATGGCTTTAACTTATGGGCCCGACACAACCAGCTCTTTCTGTGTGTGGTGTGAGTGTGTGTGTGTGAAAGTTCAAGATGATACACAACGTTGAAATATTTTATGCGAAGAGCTTCTCCATTGGTAATCCCCACTTCCCCCCCCCCCCCCCCCCCCCCCCCATCCACATTAAAAAGAACTCCAGTCAAGCAAAAAAACTCCATGAGACCCTGTTCAGCTGGCATTTTGTTTTCATCATAATCTGTTTCTTCTTGTGCTCTGACTCCCCCCACCCCCCCTATCCACGCCACCCACCCCCACCCCATTCCCCCCCGCCCCCTGTTGATTTACACGCTTCAGAGCTTTGTTGTGATTACAATAGTCTACGGACGACAAAACCACATTTACAACACACAACAACATGCGCGCGCGCGCACACACAACACACCACACTTTTTAAATCCAAACAACTCAACGAAAATAGCGATTTCAGAAGAAAAACCTGGCCACATGCATGTGGGGGGGGGGGGGGGAAGGAGACAGACACAAGAGAGAAGGAATGCAGAAGAACGCTCGTAACAGCGTCCTTAAAGGTCTACTTTAGAGATTTTCGATAATTTGCTAAAAACAGGTCCTACATGTCATATAACTACAGTATGGTATTCATTTTCAAAAAAAAATCGCCGGAAAGAATTTAATAGATAAAAAACGACTTTTGCACACCTGTTCAAACCCCGCGCGGTAGACCGAAAACCGTGACGTCACTTGATGGACTGACCGTCAGCCGCGGCCTACACAACAAGCCAACGCCAAGTGAAATCAACACGAGTTTGCCTAAAAAGTCACGAGGGGTGGCAGATATTGTGCTGTAGGCGAGTGCAGCAGCTCAGCTGGAGACGGATATTCTTTGCACACATTTCCATCTGATCCAGATACTCGAAAGAAGTGGATTCGGTTCGTGCAACCATGCCCGGGCAGCTAAAGTTCTTTTTACCACGTCAGTTCCAGCTGGACCGCGGAAACGAGCTATTCCGACAATTGCCGAGCCCGTTCGAGTGGATCAAAAATTTCGTCTGCATTGTGCGCTTTGAAGGCGGAGTGGTAAGCTCGTACAGATGAGTACAATAGTCGCATGTTTATTCTGTTCTTATCTATGGACAGATCACACTTGTTAAATTGAATGAACACTTAAGGCTTGGGAAGGAGAATCTCCGCTCGCCGTCTACGCGTGATCGCATCAAGAAGTCGGTCTTCGAGACTTCGGTAAAGTCCGTACGCCTTCGGAATGCTGTGTTCGGGCGTCCAGCTGGAACTGAACTGACGTGGTAAAAAGAACTTCGCGTTCAAACTGATAAGGTACAGGCCTTGCAGAAACATCCCCAGAGTCACATTGGCTGTCGCAATCATATCACTGCTTTTACATG
>JAFLJL010015592.1:25000-27500 GCA_018398815.1 Conus ventricosus
TAAACAACGTACAGTAGATCCATTTAAGTGTGGTTTCCATACGTTGATTATAAGAAGTACCACCCCCCCCCCCCCCCCCCAAAAATAAAAAAGTACTAATCACCATGCTTAAAGAGAGAGGATTTCGTTGTTAGTACTGCTACATTATAACAACGAAATCGTGGCTCTTTTAGCAAACGAAATCATCGTTCTTTGAGAAGGAAAATCATAGCCTAACGTTCACTGAGCATGCTGGCTATCTACGTCATATCGCTTTTGGAGGCCATGCTGATAAGCATTTCTTTCGCTTCAAGTTGTCAAACTGCAAAGAAAAAAGAACCTTGTTTCATAAGGAGGAGGAGGAGGAGAAGAAAGAGGAAGAGAAAGAGGAGGAGGAGGAGAAAGAGGATGAGTGGGAGGAGGAGCAGAAGAAGAAGGAGAAGAAGAAACAAGAACAAGATTTTTTTTTTTTTTTTAAGAAAAAAGGTTTTATCATTTTTATTGTCTGAATTCGAGATATAGGAGTATATAAGAACTCTGATGTTAAACAGAAAACTTGCAGATGAAGTCTCTGAAAACGAATTTTGATCTGAATTGCAATCAGATACAAGCTATGTCGCTCAGAGAAATAGGTATACTTCCTGCTTCGGTTCTAATTATCACGAACGCTCGGTGATACGTATCTACTCAGGGAATGGATGACTGATGGTCCAGCTGATCAATTTCACGTCAAATAATTAGATTCTAACTTCGTTAACATTATGCTGAAATCTTGAGTTTTCCTATGAGTGGTAAGGCTACCTTTAACATATTTCAAGTGGTAGTAGTAGGAATTGCGCTTGATCTTCCCATGAATTTTACAGGGGGAATTATTACAAGACGTTGAAAAGAAAAATCGCTTGAAAAGAACAACAAAATCTGTTTGACTGAAATGTCAACACGTAAGTTTTCAACAACAACAACAACAAATATACAGTTTCCTTTTTTTTTTTTTCTTTTTTTAAATTTATCCATTTACGCTCTCACTGGAATGGCCATAACTTACGAAACTGGCTTTAAAAAAAAAAAAAAAAAGGAAAAAATACAAATTTAAAAAAAAAAAGAAAGAGGAGAGGATAGGGAAAACAAGATCTGTAGTGAATACGACATTGGGAATGATGGGAGTGACTAGACATCGACAGGCCGATTCCCCAGAACGCATCGATCATGTTTATTCAGATTCAATGTTTCTGTACTTCCTTCGAACATGTGAAGAACGAAGGCACGGCTTTTTACTTCAACAAACTCGTAAAACGAGAGAAAGGCGTAGGAATGTAAGCCTGGTACGAGAGTTTTAATAATAAAACAAAACAAAACAATCTAGCCCTTCGAATGAGACTATAAGCCGAGGTTCCGTGTGTGAACGCACGCATAATGTCTTGCACCCACGTAAAATACCATCACCAACTTTCGAAAGAGAACGCCAGCTTGGCTGCTGGTATGGATGACACGTTACACATAGCATGCACCCTGCGTGAGACATGGAAAGTATGAAGGAAGTAAGGAAACTGGGTGAACAATATTGAACGATATTGACTGGATCAGTGGATGACAAGGAAAACGACTGAATGAAGCGCCAGCTAGCAGCTCTTCAGTCGGTACTACCCAGGTAGGCAGCCCGTTGTGTAAACGAGTGGATTGTAAACAGCTTAGAGCTCGGTCTCTAGCCGACAACAGGCGCTATAATATAAGTATTCATAATAGTAATAATGATAATTTCCTCATCCTTGTGTTCATCTCATGGATGACTTTTACGATCGTTATGTTAGCAACGAAGCACTGAATCAGCGACTACTTCATGGTTGTGTCTTCCGCGCCTAAAAAAAAGGGACAAATCATTATACATTTGGCATACTGAATCTTAAATCTTTTGAGTCTTTAACACTGAAACTTAAATCTTTTGAATCTCGAATACCGAACCTTAAATCTTTTGAATCTGGAATACTGAATCTTAAATCTTTTGAATCTTGAATACTGAATCTTAAATCTTTTGGACCTGGAATACTGAATCTTAAATATTTTGAATCTTGAATAGGCCTACTTATTCTTTTTTTTCTAATCTTGAACACTGAATCTTAAATCTTTTGAATGTTGAATACGGCATCTTAAATCTTCTGAATCTTGAATACTGAATCTTATTAAATCTTTTTACTAATTTTGAATACTGAATCTTAAATCTTTTGAATCTCGAATACTGCATCCTAAATCTTATGAATCTTAGTTACTGAATCTTTAAAATATGAATCTCGAATATTCATTCTCATTAAATGTTTTGAATCTTGAATACCGAATCTCATTAAACCTTATGAATCTTGAACACCGAACCTTAAATCCTTTGAATCTTGAATACTGAATCCTATTAAATCTTTTGAATCTTGAATACTGAATCTTAAATCTTTGAATCTCGAATACTGCATCCTAAATCTTATGAATCTTAAAAATATGAATCTTGAATATTCATTCTCATTAAATCTTATGAATC
>JAFLJL010015593.1:0-12037 GCA_018398815.1 Conus ventricosus
AAAGATAATGAGGAGGATCAACTTTTGTTACCCGGATGGCCGTATGAAAGATAATGAGGAGGATCAACTTTGTACCCTGATGGCCGTATTTAAAGATAATGAGGAGGATCAACTTTGTACCCTGATGGCCGTATTAAAGATAAGGAGGAGGATCAACATTGTACCCGATGGCCGTATTAAAATAAGGAGGAGGATCAACTTTGTACCCTGATGGCGTATCAAAGAGAATGAGGAGATCAACTTTGTGACCCGATGGCCGTAGCAAAGAAATGCGAAGGATCAACTTTGGTACCTGATTGGCCGATCAATGATATAGGAGGATCAACCTTTGTACCCTGATCCGTATCAATATAATGGAGGATCAACTTTGAACCCTGATGGCCCGTAACTCAAAGAAAATGAGAGATCAACTTGTACCCGGATGGCCGTATTAAAGATAATAAGAGGATCAACTTTGTACCCTGATGGCCGTATTAAAGATAGTGAGGAGGAGCAACTTGTTACCCTGATGGCCGAGTATTAAGATAAGGACGAGGATCCAACTTTGTAACCAGATGCCGTATTAAAGATAATGAGGAGATCAACTGTGTACCCTATTGCCGTATTAAAAGATCGCTAGAGATCCCCTTGTGTGTGTGTTGTGTGTGTGTGTGTGAGTGGGTTGTGTGTGTGTGTGTGTGTGTGTGTTGTTGTGTTGTTTTGTGTGTGAGAGAAGAGAGAGAGAGAGAGACAGACAGACAGACAGAAGAGAGCGAGAAGAGACCAGACAGAGACAGAGCGAGGTATACGACAAACGAAGAGAGAGAGAGCGAGAGAGAATAGAGAGAGAGAGAGAGAGAGAGAAGAGGGGAATTGTCTCTACACACACACACACACACACACACACACACACACACACATATATAATATATATATTATATATATAATATATATTCAAATATATATAATATATATATAGATATATTAGAGAGAGAGAGAGAATTCCCTTCCTTTCATAATGTTTCTAAGTTGATCGCTTTATCACCACACACAAACACACACCCCCCACACACCACACACACACACACTACACCACACACACACACAGGGGGAGAGAGAGAAGAGAGAGAGAACAGAAGAAGACAGAGATAGAGACAGAGACAGACAGAGGAAAACAAGAAGAGAGAGGGAGGAGAGGGCGAAGGGAAATAGGTAGATAGATAGAAGAGAGAGGGGGGCTGAAGAAAAGGCGAGAGAGAGACGGGGGGGGGGAGGGAGCTACAAAAAGACGGAGAGAGAGGGGAAGAGAGAGAGGGAGAGGGGGGCCTACCAAAAACGGGAGAAGAAAGAGAGAAAGAGAGAGAAGAAAGAGAGAGTATGAAGAAGAGAAGAGAGAGAGAGAGAAAAAAAAGGGAAGAAGAGGAGCTCAAAAAATTCAGAGAAGAGAGAGAGAGAGAGAGAAGAGAGAGAGAGAGAGGAGAGAGAGAGAGAGAGAGTTTCTGTCCTTTGCCATTCCTCTAAAGTTCCCTTTCTCTCTTTTCATGATAATGTACACATACAGAAAGGCACTGACCTTTTTCGCTGCAGAATGGGCGGCAACGCCTAATGATTACATGATCCTGTGCATTTGACGTGATCCGAAAAGCCCGAACAAGCAGTTCCAGCATGGGCCACAGATGCCTAATGCTATTCTGCCGGTTGCCGTTGAACTCAGTGACCTCCCCTTTAGTACATGGACATAGGTGCGCCAATCTTGTAACTCTACAGATCTCTTCTCTCTCTCTCTCATCTCTCTCCTCTCTCTCTCCTGTCCATCTCCCCCACTCACCTCTCTTATATGCGTGCGCATATATATATAAATAATATATATATTATATATATATATATATAGATATATTATAATATTTGAATTATAAACAAAGCTTGCTCTTATGTCTTAGATTGAAGAAATACACAGGGGCATACGCATTCATAACTGCATGGTAGATGATTCCGCCTAACTAACATATGTGCTTGAGTGGTAATGGGGAAAATTCCAATAAAATGCTTCTGCAAAATGAGCCTTCAGCAAGCTTATAAATCCCAAGGGTGAGACATCCCTCCAATAGGGAGGAAACTCACTAACCTATAACAACCTGGTCATATACCGATATTTCGAAAACTTGGTGGTTTCTCTTCTCCTCAGTGACCGCGGAAAAGTGGTAATTTGACTCCTCTGCCTTTTCAGTTTAAAAAAGAAGAATACAATCCCAAAAAGGTTGGTGTCAATACCGTAGTATTTGGTGAGTTTTGTCAAAAAACCTTGAGAATATAAGCTTGCTGAAGCTTCATTTGAGAAGCATTTATTTTATGGTCTCCCCAGTTCATCACCACTCAAGCACATACTGGTTATTAGGCGGAATCATCTACCACTGCAGATATGAATGCGTATCACCCCCTAGTTCTCAATCTAAGACATAAGAGCAAGCTTTGTTTATAATTCAATATTTTCTAGCAGTCCATTGCAACACCCAACTGCTCTGTAAGTTGCTGGAACGGTGCGGTACTTATCCTTGAGTTTATTAGTTTATATATCTATATAATATAATATATATATATAATTATATAAATATATATATATATATATATAATATATATATGCCGCGCGAGGATCAACTTTGTACCCTGAATGGTCCGTATTAAGATAATAGGAGATCAACTTTGTACCCTAGAGCGCGTATAAAGATAAATGAGGAATCAACTTTTGTACCCTATGCCGTATTATAGAAATGAGGAGGATATAAATATTATATATATAATATATATAATATATATATATATGTTATATATAAATCTATATATATATTGTTAAAATAGGTATTTTTAAAATAGAATCTACAAATTTGTTTCGAGCACTCATCAAAATCCATTGTGGTATTTTAACCACACTAATCTATATATTATATATATAAATATATATATATATATATATATATATTTTAAATATATATATATATATATATAATATGTGTTTGTGTGTGTGGTGTGTGTGTGTGTGTGTGTTGTGAGTGTTGTGTGTGTACTGGTGTGTGTGTGGTGTGTGTGTTGTGGGGTGTGTTGTGCGTGTTTGTGTGATGAAACAGAAGAAGTGTGTGTGTGTGTGTGTGTGGTGTGGTGTGTGTGTGTTGTGTGTGTGTGTTGGGTGTGTGTGTGCTTTCGCGCCCACGTGTAAATATACATATATAGTCAATATTCCACTATAGATATGTGAGCACATGTCTCATTCGATGTAGATCTGCAGGAAGGATTGGCGATGGGGGCACTGGGTGAGTGGGAGGGTGTAGCTCGAACTACTACTGAATAACCCGCATGAAAGTGTTTTCCCCAAGTCCACAACACCCAGACCCAGGGAAGAAAGAAAGCCACTAACAAACTTAACACATACAAGTGCACAAGCACCCACCAGGGAAAAAGCCACTAACAAACACACACACACAGTGCACAACACCCGCCAGGGAGAAAGCCAGCTAACAAACAACACACATACGTGCACAAGCACCCGGCCCAGGGAAGAAGCCAGCTAACAAACACACACATACAACACATCGCAGTCTCTGCCTTCACTTGGAATTGTACTGTTGAACTTAAACCCAATCCCTCCCCCAATCCCTTCCCAACACGCCCCTCTTCCTCTCTCTCTCTCTCTCATCACTCCTCCTCTCTCTATCTATCTCTCATCTCTCTCTCTCTCCCTCTCTCTCCTCTTCTGTCTATACCTCTCCTTCTTCCTCTTCTTCTGGCTCTGTCGCTTTTTTCTCTCCTCTCTCTCATCTCTCCTCTCTCCTCTCTCCTCCTCTCTCTCTCACACACACACACACGCACCAAACGATAACGCACACACGCACCGCACGCCACGCCCCGCACGCAAGCACATACACCACACACACACACACACACCATTCACACAACCCCACACACACACACACACAACACCACCACACACACAATGAACGCACGGTGTTTACCTAACCCCCTGAGGTCTGAGAGAAAGAGCTTTCTACTAAAACCAACGCAACTCTAGGCACTTAAATCCTCACGCAGAAGACTCAACACACATCACCATCCCGACACCCCCGAACCCCCCCCCCCCCTGTCTTCTTTCCACCTTCCACCCTCCCACCCCCTTTCCTTTCACTCCATACACACAACCTACCATCCACACCTCTCGCTTCTGTCAAAAAAGAAAGAAAGAACAAAAGAAAAAAAAGAGAAAAGCAAAGAAGAGCGCAAGAAAGAAAGAAAGAAGGAAGGAAAAGGAAAAAAATAACAACAAACCGTCCATTGTCATGGTGTCCTTGTTTTTGCTGGGAAAGGGAAGATATATCGCCCCATCTCGACTGAGGGAACCGGCAAATAAATTAAGAAGAGAGAGAGAGAGAGAAAGAAGAGAGAAGAGAGAGGGGGGGGGGGTAGAGAAAAGAGAAACGAACACCTGTTTGATGCCTTTTCTCTGATGTTTATTTGATTGCTTGATATTGTGATGTTTCTGAGTGTTTGATTTTCGTTAACTATAGTCTGTCTGAGTGTCATCGTCAGTTGGCGTTGCTGCTTCATATCTCATTGGTTCCTGTCTCTTCATTTCTTTTTATCCTCCACCCCCCCACCCTCACCCCATCCCTCTCTTTTTTTCTCTCATTCTCTCTCTCTCTCTCTGCTCTCTCGCCTCGTCTCTCTCTCCTCTCATCATCCTCTCTCTCACTCTCTCTGTCTAACCGTCTCTCTCTCTCTCTCTCTCGTCTCTCGTCCTCCTCTCAATCACTCTCTCGAGCTTCTCTCTCTCTCTCACTCTCTCTCTCTCCTCGCTTTCTCTTTCTCTCTCCGGCTACTCCTTTCGCTCTCTCTCTCTCGCAGTGTAATGACAGACTGCCTTTAAATGTCAAAGCTGCTTGCGTGTTTTTTTTTTTTTTTTTTTTTTTTTTTTTATTGAAGTTTTGACTGGAACATACGAAGCCATTTCTCTGGTTTTAATGGATTTTATGTTTCGACTGAGTTATAGTGCTAATATTGTGCATGTCTTCTCTTCTGTTTCTTTTTCAAATTCCACGTCCTCCTCTCTCTCTCTCTCTCTCGCTCTCTCTCTCTCTCTCTTCATCTCTCTCTCTTCCTCTCTCTCTCTCCTTCGATTGTCGAACTTTCGTGTATAAACTGTTAAAACCTACGACGCTTTGGACTGGTGTTAATATATTCTCAACACTGCTTGTGTTCTCATATCACTTTTCTTGTGAGAGATTAACTGCCGTGTGGTCATCATCACCATCATCATACAATCATCATCATCATCATCATCATCACACTCATCACATCATCATCATTAGGCTTCTTCCCTCTTCTTTCTTCTGCTTCGTCTTCTTCTTCTGCTTCTTCTTCTCTTCTCCTCTCTCTCCTCTCTCTCTCTCTCTCTCTCTCCTCACTCTCTCTCTCTCTCTCTCTCTCTGCTCTCTATCAGCATCATCATCATCATCATCATTATGCTTCTTCCTCTTCATTCTTTCTTCTCTTCTTTCTTCTTCTTCTTCTTCTCCTCGCTGCCTCTCTCCTCTCGCTCTCTCTCTCTCTCCTCTACTCTCTCTTCTCGCTCTCTCATCTCTTCATTGTCTTTGTCAGTGTCTCTCTCTCTTCTCTCTCTCTCTCTCTCTCTCAGCTCACTCGCTCTCTGCTCTCTCTCTCTCTCTCTCTCTCTCTCTCGTAGTGTATCACTCACTCGTTACAATCCAATACAAATATTCTTCACTGGGGAAAAAAATATTAATTCGTCTTTAGCTGGTTCTTTTCGATCCTTTTCTTTTCTTTTCTTTTTTCAACTCAGCGGCCTGATTGCATTCCCCATTCTCACTCAGTGGACCTGATTCACTCCATTCTAACTCAGTGGACCCGATCATTACCCAAGTCTAACTCCGCAGGGACCTATTCATTCCATTCAAACCCCTCTTGGGAACCTGATTCATTCCATTAACTCCGGGACCTATTCTTCCATTCTAACTCCGTGGACCCTGATTCATTCCATCTCACGCAGTGGACCTATTCATTCCATTCGAACTCCGTGGACCTGATTTCATTCCAGCTAACTCCGTGGACCTGATTCCTTTCAATCCTCACGCAGGACCTGTTCATTCCCTTCTCACTTCAGTGGACCAGATTCATTCCCATTCTCACTCAGTGGAACCTGATTCATTCCATTCTAACTCCGTGGACCTGATTCATTCCATTCTCACTCAGTGGAACCGACGCATTTCCATCTCAGTGGACCTCAGTCATTCCATTCTCACTCAGTGGACCGGATTCATTCCATTCTCACTCAGTGGACCTGATTCATTCCATTCTCACTCATGGACCGCATTCATTCCATTCGAACTCATTGGACCTAATGCATTCATTCTCACTCAGTGGACCTGATTCACTCCAATCTAACTCAGTGGACCTGATTCATTCCAATCTAACTCAGTGACCTCGATTCATTCCATTCTCACTCAGTGGACCTGGTCATTCCATTCTCACTCATGGACCTGATGTCACTCCATTCCTAACTCAGTGACCCGCTTCATTCCATGCTAAAATTAAAAAAAAAAAAAACGGGGGGAGGAATGGGGGGGGGGGGGGGGGGGGGGGCCGGGGGGGGGGGGGGGGGGGGGGGGGGAGTAGGGGCGCTAATTCTACATTTGTACTAGCAATGCTACCAGCAAATTGTCGTCCCCCCGTAACAGAACCCACATCACCATCACCATCACCATCACCCACCACCCCGCACACCTCACATTCAACCCCCCCCCCCCCCCCCCCCCCACCGCCGCACACCCACCTTCACTGCATCACCCCCATCTCCGTCCCTACGGGCACCTCCAACAAAAGAAAAAAAAAGAAGTGTCCCGCGAAAAAGAAAAAGTACTTGAAGATGTATTGGCAAGTGGACTCCATATACGCCCCCCCCCCCCCTTTTTTTCTCTGTTTTTCATTTTATGGGGTTGAAGTTAAGCGAAATTTAAGCAAAAAACCGACGGTAGTATTAGATAAATCTTTTGCGGTGAAGGGATAAAACGTACGAATGACAGGTACAGCAACTGTCGGTTTTACATTGGTCAATAGGTTTCAGGCCCAAAGTAGACATTTCTAATCCATTTAGTCCATTTTAATTTATATGTAATCTATAAGCCATCCTGTCCCTGTGCATTACCGTAGAATCTATAAGCCAACCCCTGTCCCTCTTATTTACTCGAATCTATATCCATTCATCCTCCCATTATGGTGTAAAAACCCTACCCTTCATTTCGTCATCCGATGTAATTGAGTTGACAGGAAAAGAGTGCGTCATCGAGCTGACTTTAAAAGAAAAATAATAACTGTTTGTGTGTTTTTACAGTGATGCTTATTGTAATTGTTAGCCATTTGCCATAGGTGTCAGCTGTTTTGGTTTTAGTGACGTTGTCTCATTGCGTCTTGAGGAAGGAGGGAGATGTCGGCTGACCCTCTTCCTCTTCGTCTTCTGTTTTTCGTTTATGGTGGTGAAAGTTATAATGAATAGTGGCGCGCGTTCATTTTGGCGTCCCACAGGGGGGGGGCACTACGTGTTAAAATCTCTACGCAGTCTTCGTTTTCTTATCTGTAAGTACTTAACATATAACTACAATTCGATAGTTTAAAAAGAAAAAATAAAGGTATAAAAAAGGGGGCCAATTATTTTCAGCCGTCTCACCAAATGGTCGCAGGGGAGGCACTCGACTGGACGGTCCCAAGGACCTCAGCGGCTCTCTGTCTGGTCCTCACGCGGTCAGCGCAAACGTGTTAGAGGCGTTATGTCCGCGTTGCCTCTTCCTCCGTATCCTCCACTGCACTGTGCCCTAAGCTGGCTTGCACGGGCAGCGTCTGCGTGCGTGTGTGTGTGGGGTTGTGGGTGTGTGTGTTGTGTGTTGTGTTTTGTGTTGTTGTGGGTTGTGGTGTGTGTGTTGTGTGGAGAGTGTTGTGGTTGTGTGGTGTGGGTGTGGGTTTTGTTGTGGTTTGTGTGTGTGGTGTGTTGTGGAGGGGGGGGGGGAGGGTATCGGAGTGTGGTGTGTTGTGGTTGTGTGTTGTGTGTGTTGGTTGTGTGTGTGGTGTGTTTGTGTGGGTGTGGGTGGTTGTTGTGTGTGTTGTGTGTGTTGTGTGTTGGGCCGCGCCCGCGCCGGAGGGTGTATGTGTGTGTGTGAGTGAGAGATAAGAGAAGAGAAGAGAGAGAGAAGAGAGAGAAGAGTGTGGTGTGTGTGTGTGGGGGCGGTGGGTGGGTTGTGTTGTATGTTTGGCCGGGGGGGGGGGGGGGGCAGGGACATTCAAGAAGACTGGTAAGGTGCATGCTTGAGGGCTAGATACCATGCAGGTTTCAGTTTCAGTTTCATCAAGAGCGTCACTGCGTGCGACTTGGCCATATACGGTACACCACTCCGCTATAATACGCATAATTTTGAAGCTATGGATAAATGATTAACAACAAAGATGAACCACAAAAAATGAAGGTAAGGTATTCAAGGTCTGACCAGCGCTTGGGCTAACGGCGTAGGTCAGACAACCGGCTGAGTTGCCAATCCATATAATCAGGATTTCGGTCCACTACCCCAAAATTGAGATCTTCCAATACACCTCAGAACATGGAAACAGACATTAACAAATTGCCTCGTGATCTGTACAGCAAGCTTCCGCCGTCCTGCGTCTCACTGTTTGTGTTTACTTTCTGGCGCTCTTGGACAAAATGCGTGCATGCTTTTGGCCGAAAAGGGGAAAAATTATACCAATGTGTATGGGTTTTTTTTTCAGTTTAAAGCCTGTATTCATTTGACGAGCATTTACGAGTCTCCAAAGCACACGTGATGAACACAGTCAATGACATGACGGGCTCAAACACCCTGAAGGCGTTCAATGTTGCAAAAACAATGACGGCGTGAAATGAGGCGATGATAATCAGAGAAAATAAATTCTTTGGGAAAGCTGAAAGTGACTTTAGAGAGCAGCCGTCCCCCCCCCCCCCCCCCCCCCACCCCCCCACCGCTTGTCCATAACATTGATAACCATCAATAAAAAAAAAAAAAAAATATATATATAGATCTATATATATCAATATATATACAGTTGGCTCCCGTGAAAGAGAGAGAGAGAGAGAAGGAGAGAGAGAGAGAGGAGAGAGAGAGAAGAGAGAAGAAAGAGAGAAGAGAGAGAGACAGCAAGAAACAGTCTTATTTCTTTCTCTGTTTAAAGTTGTTTGTTTTGTTGTTTTTATAGCAGGCTGGACCTTGTTTTTTCCAGTTAATACATTTTTTTCCTCCAACCATTCCCTTACACACTTTTGCGGAGTCTGTATGATCTCTTACACATGGACATAGTCTTGATGTTTAGTGATTCTGATGTTTGATACAAAAGATAGTCTGGGATTGTTACTGTTCTAATGTGTTGTATGGCGCTCACCACCTGATATGTGTTCTTATACAAAGAAACAAAAAATGAGCAAAAAAACTTATGTCGTTTAATTAATTATCGTTTCTTCATTTTGTCCCAGAGAGAGAGAGAGAGAGAGAAGAGAGAGAGAGAGAGCGAAGAGAGAGAGAGAGAGAGAGAAGAGAAAGGAGAGAGAGAAAGACAACTGACAGGCAACAGATTGTTACGAAACTCGTTCCACCAGTTGGCTATTCCCTAACCAGGCCAGCCTTAAGCGACACGAAATGGTACAAGGAAGGCTTAAGAAAGCCCAGAGGCGTGACAATAGGCGTGAGCTGTAATATTGCATTAGATGTGCAGGTGATTATACCAAATATGAGATCTAGTAGAAAGCTATATACAGATATAAGGTTGACACAAATTTTGTTGATTTCCGTTTCGTCTACTCCTCCCCATTCCCGCAACATCCCCCCCTCCTCCCCCCCCCCCCCCCCCCCCCCCCCCACACCACACATCACACGCCCGAACACGCTACCCCGCGATTATGGATATACCCCCAAAAAACCATCCTGAAAGAGGATGAAAACGAATGCATTGCAAGGTGCTGGCAAGACTTGACATATTTCAAAACATCATCAGACAGGGAGATGAGAGGAGAAGAGGAGAGAGCAGAGAAGGCTATGTGCGCAGTATACCTACATTTCCATAATATCAACACATTGCATGAACGAAAGCAACCGCAGAAGACAACCATTCACCACCACACATGATGCGTGATGAACTCGGCTTTTTCGTTCCTACTCAATGCAACATTCCGGGGCAGCCCTGCAACATGGATGTGACGGAAGTCTTACCCACACAGCTACCGGACACATGTCATCAAACGGCTTCCCGTCTAGCACGCGCCCGTATGATTGCGGACGTGTCTTCCTTAAGAAGTCGTGAAAGGAAAAGATAACTCTGCTTTCCTCCTCTTCACATTTCAAACAGAGTATATCCGTTAAGATCTGTATTTTTTTTAACTTTCCCACGGGAGGGTTTGGTAAAGGTCAGGGTTAGAGACAGGCTAGGGCCTAGGTAATTCCTTCCACGACAGGAACGAGCGAGGCTACGGGATGCACACGGCAGTTGCTTGACGGTGGCGTGTTTTTGCCGGTGGCTCTGTAGTCATAAAATACAGGCTGGTACACTCACGGTAACGCTCCCACGGAGGTTCTGTCGTATCACATCCTGTGGCCATTGCACAATGTGTCTGCCAGGAAGCGATTATGTCCCTTCACGCGCTAATAAATGTCCTGTGCGTGCCTGCACCCTATGTGAACACAGCGCAAGCTTCCAAGGGTGAAAGGGGGGGGGGGGGGGGTGCAGGATTGCTCCCAGCTGTTCGTTCGATGAGGACAGTACTTCTCTGGGTCCTGCCCACCTTCGGATTTTATCTTTTTTGTTCTCCTTTCTCGAGTTCTAAGCCCCGTTCCCATCTCAGCTGCTTCAACATGCTGCCCCCTTCTAACAGTAACAGTCTGGGGGGGGGTTCAAAGAAAAGTTGTTAGTTTTTTGTGGGCTTTTTTGTTTGTTTGTTGTTTTTTCCCAATCTCTTACACACCATGCATAGTCTGTATGTTCTCTTACAATGGACAAACATTTGCTGATTTTAGTGTTTTGACAATTGATACAAAGTGTCTGGGTTATTAATGTACTAATGTGTGGTACTGGCACACTCACTCTGATAAATGTGTTGCATTATACGGAAACAGTTCTGCTATACCACCCAGACAAACAGGTTACAGGACAAAACACGATGCATTTCAACCCATAGATCTTCTTCAGGCAAAACCAAAAACAAAAAAAACCCAACCATATAGGACAATGAAAACGAAGGACGAGCAACCACTTATCTTTTAGCATACAGCGCTTACAAATGCACATGAAAATCGTAGACGAAACGCGAAATACAAAACACAAAGGGCAGCAGTCAGTGTGAGTTTAAACTTAGTTTCAAAGCAAGGTCACTGACTTTAGGTGGAAACTGAGGCCAACTTTCAAAAAGGAAAGTTGTTAATTCCGCAACACACAAACTAGGCCAACAGATACAGACAAAACACTGTCATACCCTGCTCCCGTCAGAACCTACCCGTGTGCAGAGGTGGTGGGGTGGACTTACTGGGATGCCTGCTGAGGGTGGATCGTGTGTCTGCGTCGGCAGACACGGTATCGGTGTCGATATTGAAAACCTCCATGTTTATGGCGACAGCCAGAGCGGCCCGCCTGAGGCGTCGTCAGAATGCCGATCGTTCCGTGCACCAGTCAGCACACGTTTCTATGTATGAAGCTAGGAGAAGGGAAGGTAGTGTTGCTTAGAGCCCAGCCGACCGCAAAGGCCATATCAGGGCTGTCAAAGCTAGGAGGAAGAAGCAAAGTCAAAGACATGGTCTGAAAGGCGTTTCTTTGACCGTTAAGGAGAATGCCGTATTGTGGTAACCCCACCTGCCAGTTAGAGGACGTGGGCTATATTTGGTGCATGTCATAATTAGAGGAGTCTTCCTTCTGCCCACATGCTGAGGGAAGGGCGGAGGGGGTGGGAGAGGGGGGGGGCGGACCTTTAGAACGTTCTGCCTCCCCCGGGGTCAAA
>JAFLJL010015594.1:0-22500 GCA_018398815.1 Conus ventricosus
TGTTTTTATTCCGTACAGGCTGATGAAAGTGCTTCCTCTGCAGACAGAAATTGTCGGAATATTAGCAGGGCTAACAACATTATCTTGTTCGTTTCCTTGGAAGGTGATACTGATAGTTTTTGTTTAGTTTTTTTAACTGCACCCTTAGCATCACTGGGTTGCTTCTTCTCCCGCTGTCCTGTTTTTCTTTTCCGTCTTCTGTTCCTGTGCCTTCTTGGGGAATTGTCCCTCAAACCAACTAGAGAACTAATAAAATGTCGGTTCTGGGCCCACTTGCACCCCCACAGTTTTTTCGGGCGAAAGTGCCCCCAGGATTGGCATTTATACGTTCTCTAAACAAAGCAAGACTTCAATAACCAAAAATAAAAGATGTATCTACAAACAAACATAATACTGTGACCGGTGTCCTTTTTAATACTAATTTACTAAATTTTCATAGAGTAGCGTAGGGAAAGTAGCCAGACTGAACACATGCCCATAGAGTAACGCAGGGAAAAGCAGTTTGGCTGAACAACGCGCCCATATATCACGTGGGTGGCACAAGGCTATCCATTACTTCCGGTATGTTTTAATTACAGAGTGGGAGAAGAAGAGAAACCCAAAGTTAAGTTGCCCTCATAACAACAGACAGAGAAGAAGACAGAGAGACTACACACACACGCACCACCGGACACAAACCCATACACCCACAAACACACACACATTAAACACAATTGCACACACACACACACATTTACGCATACAACAACACACACACACACACACACACACACAACTCACACTCACACACACACACACACACACACACACACACTTTCTTCGCATACTTTTTTCTGTGTCACCTGGCCTGACTGCTGTCTACCTCCTGCCTCTCAGTCACACAGCACCCCCAACCCTCCACCACCACCTCCGGCACCCCCCACCCCCCCCAACACACACATCACACACACACACACACACACACACACACACACCACACACACAAAACACAGAAACGGACAGACAGGCAGACAAACGAGACAGGCAGAGAACAGACCACACATACAACAACGCCGCTCCGCTGCCTCACACCTGCCGACTAACGGAGAGGCTAAAAAATCAATACTGCCGCCCTGCAACTCCCTCACCCCCACTCCCTTCACGCTGGGCCTGCGCATCGCGCCATATGACAATCAACATTCCTCGAATCTGCTACTTCTCCGCCGTGTTGAGGGCGCTGTTAAAGCGCTCACAGATCAGTTACCAACACCGTTTCCCTCATTCTTCTACACTGACGACCCGACGAGTAAGACTTTTTTTTTTATGGCGCTGTGGTTCTGTGCTTGGGTGGTGTTTATTCGAAAAAATTGGCTTACCCCGTTTCACTGAGAGCAGCTCTTTTGCAATTGAACACCACAAGTTTTACCAAACTTGGCTTGTCAGAGTATTTGTGTGAAAAAAGAACAGGTGAAGCATTTTCGTTGCCGCGAAACTCGAAAAGAAGTATTGCTTTCTAGAAGGAACAGAAAAAGAAAAAAGTGCAAACCGACTCTGCTGTGGGAAACTGGACGACTACTTAAGGGTGGTGTTTCAAGAATTGAAAAACGTTGAGAGGCAATATTCTGACAAAATAAGCCCAATTTCATTTCAATGCGTTTTGTCCTATCGATGAGATGGTTCCTTTAGTTAAATAAATGCCGCTGCATGTGTTGAAGCCGGCCAAGCTAATAACTCAATCCATCACCTTCGTATGATGTTGGGCGTGGCTTGAGACAGCCCAAGTCCATGTTTAAAAAAACAAAATCCTCAAACATGCGTTCATTTCCTTAAGACGCTGGTGAACATGTCTGATTCGTATGCTAGGAAACTCATTCAACTTTCCTGTTGTGTTTATTAACTATCCTAAATTCCACAAGCTAGAAATCATAATAAATTGAACTGTGTAGCAAACGCCACACCAGTATTTAAACTTAGCAACGGGATACAAATGTTTTTTCGGGTTCTAGCAAACTTATAGGCTTAGCAGACCGTAGTACATCTACCATATGGGAAGTAAGTGTGGGCCAGCACTATCTTCATATAAATCTCCAAATATTCTAGACGGATTACTACTTACTGCGATAGAGCGCCATACAATGCTCCGCCCACAGCATAATTGGCTGTAACCTCTGCATAGCCCTTGCAAGCCCGGTTGAGAAAAGAGGACAGAGCAAACTAGCCAAACAACCCTATGGTATCGCTTGCTGCCATGACGCAGCTCCTGCAAAGCCTCGTTGGCAAAACTAGGCCAAACGACCCTATGTGATCGCTTGACTACAAAGCGCGGCAGCACCCGCAAAGCTCAGCGGCACAACAGGCCAAACGACCCTATGTGATCATACTTGGGGTTGATTGAGGTTGCGCGCGGACCAGCCCGTAGTTCTACTTCCCTTGTTTGTTTTGTTGGTGTTTGAGTGTTTTGTCCGGGCCCCACGCACGCACGCCCCCCCACCCCCACCCTGGACTGGCTATTGTGTGGTTTGTGTTTGTTGTTTGTGTTTGTCCTGCCCCCACGCAGCACGCCACCCCCACCCCCACTCACCACGGCCCCCCACCCCACCCCAGCCCCACGCATGCACACTCAAGACATCCACAATGTACTTACTTAAGTCATTCTTCAAGTCATTTACAAGTCATTCCCTCAAGTCATTCACAAGTCAGCCTCAGTCATTCACAAGTTTCCTTACTTAAGTCATTCCGCAAGTCATTCACAAGTTCTTACTTAAGTTATTCTCAAGTCATTTACAAGGTCATCCACAAGTATTCACAATTCTTAGGCAAGTGTTCCTTAGGCAAGTTTTTAACAAGTTGTTCTCAAGTAACCTAATGAGCTAAAACCTAAGATCTATGTTTTTATCTATAAATCGTAGATGTCGAAGAATAGTACAAACACGCCTCAAAAAACTGTCATCGCTGAATTCTTGCTCAGCATTCCTCTGCATAGATCCTTACTGAAGTTCGTACATGCTAAGCTACATGCCTTGATGACAATTCTGGTCGATGGAAATGTCTTTTATAGACTTCCATGTCGTGAATTTATTGACTTTATCATTTTATAATACGCCATGATTTATGTTTAGTAAAAATTTTAAAATTAAGTTCTTAAAATATTATTCCTTTATAAAGGATCAAAAATGAAATGCTTTGTATGGGCGGTTTTTTGGCTGCAGTTGTCTTTTTCTGGTAGTTAAGAGCGGTTCAGTTGTTTTAAACCTCTTTTGTTTTTGTTGCCATTCGTTATATTGTTATAACAGTAATAACCCGCCCCGCAGCACAGCAATGGCGCCAAAAATGGCAACAGTGTTTAAGTTTCAAATATTCCAGGAAGACTGTGGTGCCCTTGTAACACATGAGTTTTTTGTAATAGCTGGCATTGAACAACTTGTTCTGGCGTTGCGGTTTATGTTTTCATGATGCGTAAACATATAGTTTTTTTGTCCCTTGTGCCACTCTGCTAATTTTCTTCCTGCTTCAACACTACGCCCAGGAATGTTGTAAATGTCTCCGCCCGATTCCACGTTTTCTGCTGATTTTTTGGCTTGGTTACTTCTCCACCTGATTTCAGTGTTTTCTGGTGCTGCTGAGTTTCCCAGATCGTTCGATCAGTTCTTGTGAAGGGAAATAAAATCTATAGGATTAAAAGTTATTAATCCCATGATTAATGGCGATAACAATTTCCAAATCTGTAGTATAAATCACTCCCTAGAGACTCTAATGTCGTTGTAAAACTGGATCTTGCGTTAAATCAAACGTACGATCTTGTTCAGAATCAATGGGAGCAAATCTACCTGACTAGTTTAGTGTACAAACAAAGCCGTTTGCCCCCACACTTTTTACATTCTCGACACCCACGGCGCTGCATACCTGGTTATGATACTTTAAAATGTCTTGCGCGACAGCTGTTTGAATCGGTTCTATTCTGAATTCATTTCCGAGGAACGTTTTGTTTTTTTCCACACCGCTAAAGAATACAGCCTCTCCTTTTTGGGCATAATTAGCTGATCATCAAAACGTGGGTCATTCATAAGTTCAGGAAGGGTTAGGCCGCCGTGTAGCTGTAGGAGATCTTCGCTGTTCATTTTTTTTAATAATGATTATAATAAGTTTATTTTATAAAAAAAGCACGCAAAAACGGTTGCTAACCTTGTATACCATTCTGCTGTTATTGGAGGCCTAATGTAGATACTCCAATGGCGTGTAAAAAGCTGTTAAGAATAAACCACAGATCGTGGCAAACTAGACTTTGAGGATTCAGCAAAGCTATTGCAATCATTGCAGCTTCGGTTGCCACGAAAGATTGTCTAGGTTAAGAGCAAGGAATAATTCCAGACAAGATAAATATAAGAAAAAAAATCATTTATAAAAAAGGGCTTCACTCGCAAGAATGATAGGCGGCGCTGTGGTTAATGCGCTTGCTTTTAGCGCAAGTAATTTTGCATTTAGTAAATGCTGCGGGATGACAGCGCGAGAAAAGACATAAATCAAAGCTAGGGATCAACTACAGTGCAAAGACCCTATGAAAGGCAGAGACTTGAGCAGTTAGATTTTATTAATGCCAAACCCCTGAAAGAACAGGGGCATGCAGCTTACACATTAAAAATGTTGACCCAAGCAATAAAAGAATAATATCTAGTAACAGCAAACCGTTTCGCAGACATTGCCCCCACCAAAATTCAGTGACTTTGTAATCAACCATCAGAAAAAACAAAGATGCAAGAAATTGGGTTTATTGTCGTTGGTATGAACTGTCGTGTATGTTGTTGCACATAATATTGGCTGAATAAAAAATAACAAAATCTATATTATTCACCCAAAGATATTGGAAGGGTATACACAATAGCAAAGCTAAGCCAAGCGCTGGGTCAGGGAACAAAACCAAAGAATGGCTATCTAAACATGCGAATTTGGCAAATTTGATTACCTGCCCCTAGACGAATACAGAAGACCACACGTTGTGAACACAACTCCAAACGACACCCATCAAATGGACTTCTATATTGACCCTCTGTAGGATTAGACGAAAAAGATTTTAGGTACGCACTCAACATTCATTGAATATAGCTTCAAGATACAAAGATGGCAGAACCATAACACAAAGAGGATTCTGCTGTTGCTGTTGCCATACAGCTGATATACCAGCGAGGCCCGCTACGTATCCTCAATGATGCAGTCATGATGGAAAAAGAATTTAAAGCCAAGTGAATCAATTATTGTTAAAACATAGAGTTACCATTAAAAGAGGGCTTTCCCCCCGGAGTTCACACAGATCACAGCTTTAGTTTGAAAAACTGTGTAACAAACATTTAGCCTAAAGACTTTTCTCCGACTCAGTATCACCATATAGAGAGCTTATTGACATAATTCTCGCAACACAGAATGGGAGTTAGAAGACTGCCCTCATTTTGCGCGCAATGAATAATGAAAGAATTTAAAAGGGCTAAAACCAGTACAAGCAAATCAAAGAAAACAATAAATGTTGCTGAAGAAAAGCTTCATCCCTTCCGGCAAACTATACCAATTTTAGATTGAAAGTAAGGTAACCTTTAGTTACCGGGGAAAGCAGAAAGGGGAACACTCGCATCAGGCAACCGATCCAGTTTGGTGTGTTTGATCCATATGAATAAAAAGAATTGTAAAAATGAATCCCCCGTGTATATTAACGAGAAACTGACACACAACACAACAACCGGCTCCTCAAAGATCTTTTGTGAAGAAGAACTGCAGATAATCCCCCGGCCCACAGTTTCGCTTAATTAATTTAACGTTCCTCAGTGCCCAATTGCATATGAAAACTCTGGATTAACAAACTCACCGTTTTGTGTTTGTTCATCTAATGACATCATTTGTTACAACAGTGGTTTGATCTCATGTATATTAGATCGCAGTTTTAAAACCGTTGTCATGATGAAAAGTCTTATTGCCAAACAATGCTTCTTTTGTAGTTGTCGTGAGATGTTTGACTGCAATCAACTGCGAGGTATTCCCCTTTGCTTTCTTAAAGATTTTCTCCTGGCTCGAAATACTGACATTTTTGACCTTAAACCAACTGACATCCTGTTAATCACCTTTCCAATAATTCATCCTTTCATCTTTCTAAAACCTTCTTGGTTAGGAAGAATGCAAAGGCCCGAATCTTAGGGTAATCAATTGTATCAGACCATCCCGCATCCCTTTAGCCACTTCGTTTCCCCATCTTTTATGAGGTCTTCAGGAGGGATATCCTATAACAAAACTATCTGTAGCTGGTAAAGCACTCTGGACTCAGATACGAGGGCTTAAAGTAGTCAGAAAGATACTCTAACATCAAAAGTTTGATATGCTACAACAGTAAAACCCTATAAAGACAGGTTTGTCGAATTGTGACTGTCGTTTTGTTTTCATCAATTAAATGCCAAAAAGCGGAGTATGAAATCTTCTAAAGTCCCTGATAAGTATTTTTGAAAGTCTCTTAAATTAGTTGCTCGTTCTCTCTGTGACTAATCGGCATCTTGACGCTTGTGCGATTCTCCAGAGTCCTTTCCAAAACATCTGTGTGTTCATCAGCTTGAAAAAAGTCTTTTTCGTGAAAGCATCTGCGGAGTTAGGTTCTGAGATCCGAGTGGGTCTTCCCATGAGTGTATGGTTTCAGGAACTGGTCTTGATCAAAAGCAATTATGCGAGGAACTGCTGTCAAACTTCAGCCCATGTCTTAAATAAAATTGTAGAAAGTCGGTAATGAACAGACATAATTTTTTTTGCCACGAAGATTAGCACAAGTTAGGCGGCGCTCGTGGACCCATCCTTAGACTTTCGGCAGCTAATGGATCGTCAATTATGCAGTCAATGAAGTGCATAGGGAGCTTCTAAGTCAACTTCTAGAATAAACCACGCTGCTGATCGCGTTAAACAGGGGGACTGCAACCACTGTTAATGCCTTTTGAATATTATTCGTACCTGTGTACATTTTAATTTGCTAATGTAAGCGATGGCGCCATTGCCCAACCATAACGATTGTTTTGCATCTGACATACATGAGATATTAGACACCCTTTTACTCGGATATATGATTCCAATATTTGTGTTTGCTTTACACAGTAATGGTGCGACGCCAGAACTAATCCCTCCACGCAGTTCCGTTTTCATTCATCTGAATCAATTATAAATTAAAATAAATCATCTGTACTCCAGAAACTTTGAGAAAGCATCCCAGCTCATCCCGGGCGCAGATTGTAATTGGCGCGGGATCCAGCCAGGCTATAAGTGTCATTGCAGGTCTTTCTATAATTTTCAAAGATGTCCGCCAACAAACATGTATCAGCCATCAAGTAGATCCAAGATGAGTCCTCCCCATCGTTTTTACAATCTAACTTTTGCCAACATCTTGAGCATGCTGGAAGCGGGGTCGCTGATGTCCTTTCCTCTAAACTTAGAAAAGAACGGCCGTTAGAGGAAGTCGTCTCTTCGTCAAACCTTTCCCTACGTTCATGTACACATAAGGGTAAACAGCTCCCTTTCGAACAAGCGTTGGTCAAAAGATTCTCCGTTATTGAGGCAGGACTTAAAAGACATACCAGTCCCTCTAATGACCCATCATGGTGTTGCATAGAGCTAGAAAGACATATTATTTGATTAAAGCACATGTACTTTTTCTGATGTGACTGTGCAATGCATGACACCCCTAACAGCATCGTCTACTGCGTTCATTATAAGGATGAAGTCGTAACCGCGCAAGTTAGAGAAAGAAATGGGCAGCTTCCATGGCTTTGGATTCTAACTTAGTTGAAAGATTGCAGTACGTGTGCTGCTCCTCGAACTTCCACTAATGTGATCATGGTCTTCTTACTGTGGGGTTTACACTCTTGGCTTTAGCTCTAAACCGCAAATCCAACAATGCGTGGCGAGACCAAACTGTTTGTGGGTCTTCAGGAGTCATCATGGATTTCAGATAAATTCAGATTATTAGAACAGGCATTACGCACTTGCTGCATGCGCTGTAAGAAATCTCTAGCCGCATTTGGCCCTATATAATCTGGTTCTGAATAAACGCCCTCCGAACCCACAATAATGAAGGCTAATGAACAAATCTGATGATTACTCATTAAGACTGTTTTTTTTTTTTCTGTTCGAAGTTTTGTGTGCTGGCCCTTCATAAGTACATGAGTGATTCAGAGTCTGCATAAACAACGTAGGAATTGGTTTGCAGAGCCGGTTCCAGTTCTTAAAACTAACTTTAGAATCCAGGAGGGGGCGTAGTTATTCGTCGTACAGTCGACAAACTTTTACAAATGTTTTATATGTTGTCACCTCGCGGCTTGCACCAGATGGAATTCTTGTTAAACTTATGTCGGCAGAAGTGCGTGTGGATGTAGTGTTTTTTGAAAGTATGGCGCCAATAATCTCGCATTTGCATTCACTGTTAATGGGGGCTAGCCCCTTCAGGGAAAACATTAGGCGTAGTCCACATGACTTTTGGCTGGTTCGGCTATTGTTGGGACTGTTCCTTGGCACTTTAATTGGGCACCAAAGTTGTTCCTCAGCCCATGTTAGACATTAACATTATTGGGTTGATTTTGGTGGCAGTCAAACTGATCAATTTGGTCGACACTATAACAGGAAAGGATATTCCATTGAAGTTAAGATCTTTGGCTTAATTGCCGATAGTTAGTCACGCTCTCTGCGTGTTCGGTACAATGATCAGGCCTTCAAGAACGCACCACAGAAACATTTGTCGTCTGAATTTTTTATGTTTACAAACTGCTCTCTTTAAAGCCTACTCTCGAGGTAGTGGAATGTGTGACCTGCCAACAATCGTGCATACTTATACTGGTTTAATCTGATCTCTAGGCCTTTCTCCCCTGACCAACCAGAGCCTCGCAGTGTGGCGTCTTCAGCAGCAGCGTCAAACTGTGCAAGCAGTTCGTCCCGACTCCAACCAGCGGTAAGTCTTATAGAAAGAAGATCTGCTGTTTAGTATTGAGACCCAGACTTCTAAGTTTCTTCATGTTAAGGTTACATAAGTCATTAAAACATCGTATCATACTTTAAAACCGGTGGTTCTATTGTTAGTTTGCCCTGGAACTTGAGAAATACATGAAACAACACTCTGTCCCTGTACGTGTGCTTGGGTCAATGAACTTCCTAAATCAAGATCATTCAGAGCTCTGTGATAAACGCTCGCTCTCGAGCATTCCCTTCAAAAAAATTCTCTTGGCCTTCATATATCTTAGCCATGCGGTCCTTTCGTTCGTAAAGGCCAAATATTTATTTAAAATTAAAAAAAAAATACTTAATCAGCAGAACCAAGATCAAACGGTCCTTTTTGTGCTTGTGACTCATAAACTACAGTATAAACATCCCTTTCGGTGTGGTTGTTACTGTGAGCGGTTTAGAACATAGTTTAATGTCTCGTTACTTTGTTTAAGCAATTCCTTTGTTATCTGCTCGGGTCTGGCTGTTAAAAAAACTTGTCCTCGCCTTTCTTTGAAGATCAAAACTTATGTCTTTTTGTAGCATCAAAATCGGCCTGAAACGATTAAATTCTTCATACGTATGTATTGAGTCAACTAGCGCTTTATTTATGGTCAGTTTAAACGAGCTAAAGTTTAGCTTGTATTAGTTGAAACCATAGCTGAGTGCTTTTGGAAGTTTAGTTTTTAAATTTTTTGCCGGCCGCACTTAAACAGCTAAGGAAACACAGGCCGAGACACTAAAGACAAACCGCCTAAGGTAAAGCTGCGGGTGCGCGATGCCCCTTCTAAGAGACAACACTCGGGCCTGCAGATAGAGCGCTTATAAGGTCGATGGCCACCAGTATTAACATATGTAACAGCATTAAAGGCAAATGCAAATTACCTTCGGTTGTTTTGGCTGTATTTTGAAAGGTCTGCTCAATTACTTGCTGCATTTGCTGAATTGTTGGTTATTCTGAAGTTTTTTACTTCAGCAGCAGAATTTTTTGCCTGCTACCTCGTCTTTTGGGGCGGCGCGGTAGGCACATTTGGATAAACCTGAACAGACATCGTTTTTATTAAATAAAAAATAATTTAGTAGGTAATCTTGGAATCTGGTATTTTTCAATATTCAGAGCTGCGCATCATATATTAAAAACAAATGTACATTAACGGTTTAGTTCGCTTCACTCGTCTTTAACCAATTTGAATGTTTAGTACGTCTCTCACAGTTCCTTCTCCCGCTTCCATGCAACTGATTATCCTCGGTTGACCTTGGTTTCAATCCATAAACCGTATTTTGAGTTGTGTACATAATCAACAAGCCTAACATTTGTGAAGATGTAAACTTTAGACACTGAAGGGTCTGCTCGTTAGACTTCTACCCCTCCCACCCCCAAACAAGTTTTTCTTATTTTCGTCAAATGATGATAAGTCTAAGCCCGCTAGCGGAAATTTTGGTTAGACTTATAACCCTCAACGAACATTGGTACTTTCGTTATTTTTGATTAAAAAACAGTTTCACTTCCTCGTTTGAAGAACGGTTCTGTTTCTCTTCTCTTACAACAGCAATAAAATACATTTAAGCGATCTTGCTGAGACGCTAAAACTAAAATCCAGAGAGTGTCTCCCAGCTTTCTAGGAATGTTTGTATGAGAATCACTCTTCGTAATAGAGTACTAATTTTGACGCATATTGTGCCCATCAGCCTTGCGAAATTAGAGTGGCTAACAACGTCAAACGCTAACGAGATGGTCAGAAATGCTGTCACTTTGCTTCGGTGTCCTGATGATTTGATAACACGTTTGTATTCATTAGAAAGTTTAGTTCATATGACAAATCTGTCCTTTAAGGCGCCCTCTCTATGTAAAGTATCGGTAGCATGCGCTTTTAAACAACTCAAAACTCGAAGGAAATGGAAAAGGCGATTTCCGTGCCAAAATTTACAGCTTGCAGCTTTGTGTATGTCCTTTACATCGCTGCGGCGTCTATTCTGTGGTTTTTAGGGTGTCCATCACATTTTTCAAGTTCCTTGAAACGCAAGATCAGCCCTTTCATTCTCGTTAAGCCTAGATCAGAATAGGTTAAAAAGAGTCTGCCATGTGTAAAGAAAAGACTTCTTGCCCCTCGTTTTTTACCAGAAATATTCTTAAAGACAAATGTGCCCCGGCCTGCCCCAGATTCTTACAACTGTCCTGGTGTGTGGTCTGTTGGTGAATCAAGAGCTAATTTTGAAGTAAGACGCTCAGAGCCTGGCACAATCAAGTTCATTGATTCCGCTCCTAGTCTGGAAATTTGACAGTAAGAATTTGATTCGGCATCATAGCAGATGGATTATTTGGAACAATAATCTTTCCGTTTATTTCCCTCACGCCAAGGGGTTTCTTTCAGCTTTCTATTAACGTGGGCAAGAATCGAGCCATATGCTTGGACATTTTTTGTATAAACAAAATAAAAAGTTAATTTAAGATTCAAAACATGCAGGAATTGATGGCGAAGAAGAGTAGGATGTTTTTGACGTGGTGACGACATGAGTGAAATGATCCCCGTTGACACAGCATCGCTCAACTCTCTCAATGTGTGCATGAATTACAGAAAGTAAGGTTAAAATCATGTACCAAAGTTTAGGGGCCCAGAACCTCCCGAATTTATAGAACCCAAATGATTGTGAATTAAAAGATGATCATTTGTTTTGTGAGGACGACCAAGGACAACTTGTTCACTTACAACCTAAAAGAAACCCATCAAAGTTTTTTAGCCGCGGGTTCAATTAGAAATAGACTCAGTGTAAAAGATCAAAATCGCCTTGGCCTTGTTAAGAGCCAAAATGAAGGCGGAGGCATTTGCTAAACTTCAAAAACACACTGCAAGAACTCCCGACAGATAACCAAAAGCAAACTGGAACTTCAAGAATTAATTCAATCACAGGGTGAAGTAATAAATGTAATAGATGCAGAAACCAGTTTTTCCCCAGAAGAAACAACGTTTAAAAACAATTAATGATTCCCACATTGCCTATGCGAGAAACTAACGGCCCTTGATCGTACTTTAAGAACCATCAGAGGCAATTAAACAAACAATTTAGCAAAACTAGTAACTAGATGAGCATATAAAAAGAGAAAAAAGAAAAACTCGCGTTGAGGCTGATGCCGGCCAACTGAGGTACGATGATATTAAAGAAAGAATAACCCAAAGACTAAAAGATGACAAGAATTATCAGCAGACAAGAATGCTGTCTACGAACCGAAACACAATTAATTACGAACTCAAGTGAGCAGAAAAAGAGAAACTTATATCAAAGAATTTTATAGTAAAACACACCACTACCAGAACGAATTCGACCACCTGTTTTAGGAGAGCACGGCTCACATTAGTATGCGTGTTAAACAGCCTTAGGATTTGCAATAAGTACACGGTGGATTGGCTATTAACAGCGGGCGGTGGAGGACAAAGTTTAGTGCCTCCTCCGTCGCCATCACCTGGATAAAATCATGGAGGTAAAACAAACAGCTTGATCTCCCTTCTGGCGAATTTATTAAAAAAATTAGCCAGTAAAAGCCGAGGACGCTTTTACCAGGAATATTGGGGAGTATTGTCACTGGCCTTTTGGTCCTACGGCAAAGCAAATAAGTTGGCTTTAATGGCCGAGCACGTATGGACATGATGCTCTTTATAGTTGGGGTTAATTTTTAGTAAGAATAGACTGACCAAGTAGAATCCTAGGCCTGTTATCCAAGAACAAGCGCTGTCTTTTCATATTCAATGGAATCACGAACAGAGTCCAGCGTGCTTTGCAGAGGCCTTCAATGACGTTTGGTGGTGTGAAAGCTTCAGGATTGGATAACTTAATCTTGGGCGTTCTTTTACTGCTTGCAATTTTACTGCTCAGAATTGATGTCGGTTTTTTTTTTTCTTTTTTCCCGACCCTTCTGTCAATTGCACTGCTAATATGAATTTCATTATTATGGTTATTATTATAACCTATCTGGAGTCGGAGGTCAGAAGGCACATGTATAAACTGCATGCCAACAGCAAAGTCTACGTTCGAGCTTGCGTAATGTATAACATGTTGGAACCTTTGTATACTTGAAGGCAAATCAACTGTAGAATTATTGGGCGGCCTCTAAAGTTGCTATGTAATTGTTTTTGTGCGCAAAGCCAGTAGAAGGATCAGTTATGCTTGATCTGGCCTGTGCTTGCGACCCAGCAAACACCAAACGTAAGTGCGAAGAGGAGTCGTTGATATAGTGCGTTCGATTCCCCGCTCATAGTTAGGCCCTTAGAAGTGTCTGAAGATAAATTTGCCAGGCTGTTTGATGCTCTTGCTGTAGGGACCCAGGCTGGACAGTGTTGGCCTGAAAGAAAGTTTTGAAAGGAGGATGCCATCATAGTTTATACCTTCTGTGCGTGCGCCCAAAATAAGGTCCCCTAGGCCATGGATTATGATCCAACTTTTGTCGTAAAGCCTGTCCCTTGATGTTAATATTGAATTCGTTTACAGATCCTTTTCCAAAAGCCTTCATGTCTATTCTGAGTGCTGAAATGGTAACGATTTGTCATCGGTAAAAGGTGCTTGCAGTTCAGGTCAAAATACGCCTGTAGGTGTAATAGGAAATGAAATCTGTACACTGACCTCACCAAAAGATCCTGGGGATTTAAATGATCAGCATACGCCACTCTCACACCCAGTTTGAGGCCGCAAAACCACACAAAGTTGAATAACTGGTTCTGAGAAAAATGCATCGGGATGACTAAACCACACGCTTTCCTGGAATGTGGCCTCGTTTTCAATAAAGGGGGTTAAGATAGCTCTTCAATGGGTACTCACCTGTTTTATGAAAAGAAGCAGTTTGGGATCAACAGCAATGTCAAGAGTACAGTTCTATATTTTAAATATTGAGGGCGGCCCCCAACAGAATAGTTTGCGCCAGATATTTGAATGCGCATCAGTGTTAAGTTGTTGTAAAAAATGTTTGTAACAATAACAACCCAAGACCGTCCTCTTCGTTTTTAGAACAGCTAGTGATAACAATTGCGGGGCCAAAACGGTCGCGCTCCCACTGAAATATTATACAAAGTCGAAGGGTTTAATATAAGCGAAACCCAAGGGGAATAAAAAGATTAGACAATAGTTTTGGGCTCAAAGCAACCCATTAACATACCCTGATGGTTATTACGGGTTTTGCTCACTAAAAGAATCAATGAGTAAAGTCGGCATTCCTCTCAAACTTAACAATGCAAATCTAAAAACAAGATGACATTCGAACACTGAAAAAAGCAGATTACTTTATTTGATAAAGGAGCTAGCTTACAATGTAGGCTTTAATAGTTGACAAACTCTCCTACTCCGTCACTAAAAGAATTTGTTGTTGCGCCAAACGAAACTACATTTAAGGAGAAAATCATCCGCATCGATCTGCATTACATTCCATTACTTTATGTTTCATTTGGGGATGAGCTGAGCACGGATGAAAACTTATATGTGGAAGAGCCCATCAAAGTTGTTAAAGAGCTTTAAATAACCAACCCGACGCGGGGAAAGCAGCATATGGCGATTATGAAATTACAACAATTCCCAATTTACAGTTTAAAAGATTATTGTGTGGAGGTTGGATCATTTAATAAAAAAATTGCAGACAAAGCAGGGAAAGTTGTGAAATGCAAATAACCTACACATTGTTTTTGGAAATAAAATAATAAACTGTACGAAAAAAAATGTCGCGTGGGCCATAGAAACCAGAGTTACAATAGCGCCTGTGAGGTGTATAACCTTAGAATTTAAATGACCTTGCAGACGTACGGAACTTTTGAACAGAATGGTGAAATAGGGCACTTTGTATGGTATTGAGTCACTAAAGATGGTGATTATAAACGCAAAGAGGTTTGCGACAGCAAAAAGTTTCCTAAACTAGAACAGCTGCGCAATCTAGAAGCAAATAATGTTGGCCAGTATGAATATAAAATAGTTCGAAAGCCTGACCTCAAATGGCACTTAAAAACCATATTTAGAATGGACATAAAATTTGAATTCATAAGCCCATTTACATATTTTGCCATCAAAAAAGTTTCAAAAGCATTCAACTCTGGCCCTTTACATGTAAGTCTTATGCCAGACGACAATAGTCGGAAAGAGATTGAAAAAAACCCGTATGGGAATAACAGTACATCCTCCACAGAAGAGAAAGGGTTTTAAAGGATGCTTCTACAAAATTACAGTTCATTCCGCAAATGAAATTAGGAGATGCGTTCACAATGATATTTAAAAATTTCTGTCTTAAAAAGATAAGGGGAGGGATGGGGTTGTGGGCGTTAGTGACGTCCTTCTAAAAGGGATTCTAATTAGCTGGCAAAACTTAGACGTTGAAAAACTAAAGTTACCGTCGTCATTCTTCACAAGGCGGGGATATTAAGGTAAATAACAACAAGCAACAAAATCAATATTAGTCTAATAGAAACAACCCTTACAGAACTGAATTGGATTAATCTTACGCATTTAGGCCTCATGGGGTTTTTATTACACTGAACAAGTTTTGACGGGAGAGTATGATAAAACAATAACTGGATTAGATTAAATTCTGTTATAAACTATGGAGCAGTTAAACTTTAGGGACAAAACCCCTCATTGCTCATTGATTTGTGGGCAGAATGGTTGTGGAAAAAACAATTTATTTATCCTCGACCTGTTACAAACAGTTTATCGTTATATTTTTAATCATATTGTGGTTTTCTTTTCCAACACTTAAAGGGAACAAAGCATATCATGATAAAGGTTTATATGGACTGATGATAAACATATTTTTAGTTAATCCTAGAATAAACTGAGTGAGTGTCTAGAACAGTTTTATAGACTGTTTGAAGGAACGCAGACACTATTTATTATAGAGACTGTTCAGCAGAAAGGGGACATAGTTAAAAGAGAAACACTTTGTCGAAACTAGCTTTCAGTGGAAGACATGCTAGGATAAGTGTGTGGATTTTTTTGTCAGAAATTTTAACTCAGTTTTAAAAGACTTTGAGAACAGTTAAAGACTGTAGTTTTATTTCACATGAAAGACAGAGACTCATTGAAGAATGTTTGCGTGAAAGATGTTATTGAAACGATCAGGAAAACACAGGATTAAGCAAAAACTAAAATCTGAAAAGTTTAGTAAATTAGTATTGAAAACGGATAAACCCTACACAGTATGTTTTTTGTAGATAATCGTTAATTTTTTTTGGGTTTTTGAAGGGCTTACTTTTTAGAGAACGTATAAATGCCAATCCTGGGGCACTTTCGCCCCAAAACTTGGTGGAGGAGCAAGTGGCCCAGAACAGACATTTTTTTTAGTTCTCTCTCTCTCTCTCTCTCTCTCTGTATCTCTGTGTGTCTCTCTCTTTCATTCTCTCTCTCGTTTCTCTCTTTTGTTTCTTTCTTCTATCTCTCTCTCTCTCTTCTAACCCCTCCCCCTCTCTCTCCTATTCTCTCTCACTCTCTGTCTGTCTGTCTGTCCTCTCTCTCCCTCTCTCTCTCTCTCTCTCTCTCCCCTCTCTCTCTCTCTCTCTCTCTCTCTCTCTCTCTCTCTCCTCACCCCCCATCTCTGTGCCTTCTTCCTCGCTACCCTACCCCAGCTCTTCCCCTCAACTCTTTCTCCCTCCCCCCCACCTCCCCCCAAAATCTCTTTTTGTCTGTCTCTCGCTCTCTCCCCCTCCACCCTCTCCTCTCTCTTCTTATCAAGGGATGGTATTATTGGTCTGCAAGGTAGCAAGAGGAGTGTGTGTGTGTGTGTGTGGTGGGGGGGGGGGGGGGGTGTTGGCGGGTGGGGGGGGGGGGGGGGGGGGGGGGGCGAGAGGGAGGGGTGAAGGGGTTGTATGGAAAGAGGGGGTAGTAGTGGTGTTTATGTATTGGGTGGGGGAGGGGGTCCAAATGGTGTGCAGCTGTGTGTGTGTGTGCCCCCCTCCTCCCCCTCCCGATAGCGGTCAGATCCCAGAGAAAGGAGAAGGGAGGTGGAGGAGGTGACGGGGAGGGGGTGGGGTGGGGGTTAGGGGTAGATAACCTCTACTTATTGGTAGCTCAACATGTTCACAGCTATTTTATTCGACCGGAATGTGTCGTATTGGAGAGGGTGGCATATGATATGGGACGTCTGATTTAGAGAGAGAAGGGAGGGGGATGGAGGGGTGGGTGGGAAGCCTCCCTCCCCGGTGACGGGAGGGTGGGGGAAAGGGGAGGTTACCGTTGTAGTTCAGCGCCTAAAAAAAGTCCGAGTCCACGGGCTTTTTACAGTGTAGACCCACAACCAGAGAAGTGATATCTCTGCCCACAACATTAGATAGATTCTCTGTTGCACTCGAAGCTGTTCCTGGCTGTTGTCGTCGGATCAGCCAGTACCAAACCATATTCACCGCACAGTCCAGCCCTTGACCCCTGTCAACCTCGGGTGATGTCAGTGGAGGAAGGACTAGCGCACAGCCCAAACACACTCACAGCTTGCTTACGATCTCATTCATATATCATGCATTCGTCACATCAAACCACTAGTAAAGTCTATAACTTTACTACACATGATCATAGAACGAAACATCAATGCATATGGAATCAAACAAAATAAAACATTCTCTCTTTCCTGAACTTCACAAAATCATTTATCTAAAACATCATTAACTAACCCGGGTATAAACAGATTTCTACTTTACCTGGCCAGGTGATCTTAACTATTCACGAATCACTGTCTTTTCTTTTCTTTTTTTTTTCTTTTTCACTGTCACTTTCACAAGCACGACACAACTGCTGGCACTGGTCTTGGTCTGCTGGCGCCTGGTCAGGTTAGACTGCTGGCACTGGCGTTGGTCTGTGGTTCTGCTTGACGAAGTGACGCTGCCAGGTATGAGGTCGAACCCCGGTTAAGGTGGAACAGTGACTATCAACATCGATCTGTTCTCTTTTCTTCCTTCCTGCATTAACGCATTGCACTCTCTCTCTCTCTTCTAGTCTGCTCTATCAAATGGACATGGTTGCTTTTCTTTTCTTTTTTTCTTTTCTTTCTTTTCCTCTTCATTAGTTAGCAACTCTCTCTCTCCACATCTCTCCTTAGTTCTTCCTCTGCAGACTATCTCATGCTAATCTCTCAACTTGGTTCTCTTCTCTCCTCCCCTCATCTCTCTGCTTCTCTCTCGTCAGAGCTTACACAGAACCTCTTCCTCTCTCTGTGTCTCTCTTCGTTCTTTTTCCTCCTCTCTTCATCTCTCTGCCCTTTTCTCTCGTGCAGAGACTACACCCAGAACCCCCTCATCTCTCTCTCTGTTCGTCCTCCTCTCTCTCACTCACGCATTACTTTATGCCCTAACTCCGTGTCCAAGGGCGAGTACCATTGGTCAGTATTTTTACCACCTCGTACCCGAAGTTATCTCCCTCTAATTCCATTGGGTATTCAAATCATGACAGTCACGCCTACACGCCTTACTCTCTGTGGTGGTCAATTGGTCATTTAATTGATTAGCTTGATTTCACCCCCACCACACACTACCTTCCCCCCTTTCCTACTTAACTGGCGCCGTGTGGCTTAACTCGTGGGCACTGGTCACTCTAAATTGGCTAGATGAGTCTGGGTAGGCGCCAAGACGTCTGACCAGACCTACCGAGACCTGTCGGTCCAGCCACTCAGACTGTCTGCTGTCTCCTTGCTGTGCTTAATTGGCTGGATGAGACGCATGGAGCCGTCTTCGTGGCGCCCAGAACGTTTGAGTTAGAGCTTATGTCCAAACAACCTGGACCACGACTGACCACGAATTCGGTTTTCTACTTTTGTCCGTGACAATTTCCCCCTTGCAAAAGAACTATGCTCCGCATTGTCTCAAAACAACGGTACAAAAAAGACAACAACCGAATTTGCTGACACACAGCTACATGTGCAAAGTTTTGCAAAATAATTTACAACCAACGGTTTATAAGTTATAAAAATGTATCATTAGTGAATACCACTCCAATGAGTTATCATTGACGTGCGCTCTTGCGTTATTTCACCTCATTTTATAACAACCTCTGTGCGCACCTATGCAATTCCCCTACCTGCGGATTTGCCATATCTTCTCTTCACAATTCTCATGAAAAGCACAATATAATATGCTCACGATCCATGACACTTCACTGAGGAATCTCCATCCTCACTTATTGCAAATAATGCATTACTACACAAGCGACTGTATGCTCCAAGCATAACTACATTTACATGAACAAATCTCACACAAAAATATGAACCATAGCCAACTGGGAATGAACCCATATCCAATCAACATAACTGTAATCAACACATATTATCAACAAAGCACCCCGGATATGACTGACTTCCTCTGAGTTGCAGCTTGCTAGACTACACGGCTTAAATAGTCAGCTCCGACATTCTGTCGACCGGGAATGTACTGCACTCGGTACCTGTAGGGCTGCAATGCCATTGCCCAACGCAGCACTCTGCTGTTTTTCAACTGCGCCTCCTGCAGGAATTTGAGTGGTTGATGATCAGTCTCTATCACGAACTCTTTCCCATACAAGTATTTGTGGAATTTCTGCACGGCCCACACAACGGCTAAACACTCCTTCTCTACAGTTGCGTACCCTTCTTCACACTTTGTCAACTTCCTGCTCGCATACCTCACAGGAAACTCGACCTCTTCATGCTCCTGCAACAATACCGCACCTACTCCACCGCCTGATGCATCTGTCCGCAACAAAAATGGTTTGGACATATCTGTAGCTTCAAGATGGGACGGGAACCTAGTCTTTCCAACACCGTCTGCAGTGCTTGCTCTGCAGCGTCTGACCACTCGACCACTGCCGGTTTCCCTGCCTTGACCAAATCACTGAGAGGACTCGTGATTGCTGCGAAATTTGGAACAAACTCCCTATAGAACCCAATAAAACCTAGCAGACTCCTGACTTCTGTTTTGGTCTTTGGTCTCTCTGAATTCATCATCTTCTCCACCTTTCCCTTTTCTGGCTGCTTTGTGTCGCCTCCTCCGACAACAAAACCTAGGAACTCCGACTGTCTAGCCCTTCATACAGTGACACATCCCTGTATGACTCTTCTGGAAACCTAGGCAACAAAATCTCCCCTTCTTCTGCTGGGTCTCTTGCACCCCATCAATGATTGCTGCTGCGCCTATGTGCTGAGTCTCACGCTGAATATATTTGCGGAGAAAATTCGCATGGAAAAGTTTTAGTTTCCCATTCACATCAATTCGGTAATCCCGACCGACCTTTTCAGTGATGGTGAATGGTCCTTTCCAATGCATCAGCAGCTTGTTGTGACCCGTGGGAAGCAGTACCAGGACTTGATCTCCCACCTTGAGGGATTGCTTCCTCACCTTCCTGTCATATTGCTTCTTCTGAACGACCCTAGCCTCTGCAAACTTTCTCTTGCAACCTTACATGTCTCATACCTGTGCCCACCTTTGGAACAGGGCGAGATTGGGCCAATCAGATCAACAGCCACTCTCCTGAACGGTGTGTCAATTAAAGGGGGATGTTTAAGAGGCGCCTTCCTCTTCACCCCTCTTGTGGCTGACCTTTGACACACATCACATGACATGCAGAAACGCTTGATGTCTGCCATTGCCCCTGGCCAATGAAAATCATCGAAGATTCGGTCAGCTGTTTTGCTGGTGCCGAGATGACCCGCCATGAGCGACTCGTGACCCACTGACATGACAGTGTCACGATAACATGCTGGTACCTCTAACTGAGTTGTCACCTTACCTGTCTTCCCCTTGGTGAACACTCGGTACAGCAGCCCGCCTTTCACAAGAAATTCTGTCTCACCTCCTCTAACCTCCTGTTTCTCTCCACCTCTTGCCAACTCCCAAGACTTCACGAGCGAAGGATCTTGTTCCTGCGCTGCCCTAAACTCATCAGGCGACACATCTATGCCTGACTTTCTTGCTGGAACAACTAACGGTTTATCAACCTTTTCCTCCTTCTTGCTCCGTGTTTGAACTGCTGCCCCTGTAGCAGTCAACAACTCAGGATCCCCTGGATCCCTTGCACCTGGAATATTTCCGATGATCAAATCATGAAGGGGTTTCTCCATCACCAACGCAGACAACTCGCCTGAGAAGTAAGGGGTACGTACTTCTATCTTAGCAACTGGAAACTCCCTCACAGTGCCATCGATTAGAGTACAGGTCTGGATTTGCCTGTCAAATCCCCTTTCTCGACCAGCGTTGTTCGTACTACACCGCATGAACAACCAGTGTCTCGTAACACTTTCACCCTCTGCTGGCCAATCCACCTTCTTCCACTGGTAACGAACCACTCAGCCTAGTGCCCTCCATCCCTGACACTGACTGCTGTCCAGTGCTAGCCCTAGGCTGCACTCCACCCTCTTCAGACTGAATCCCTTTTGGTTCCACTGCAGGTTGTTTCCCTTGACGACCCTTATCCACCTCTTGCAAGGCTGCTGCCTTCTGGAACCTCATGCGACAATCCCTCGCCACATGTCCCTTCTTGTGACAAATGAAACACCTAATGTCCCTTTGCCTTCCTTCTGCCCCACCACTGGGTTTGCAGACTTTGCAGAAAACTCCCCTGGTCTCCTTGCACTCTTCTCACCTGTGCCTGGCACCTGTTTCTCCTGCACCTTAGTGCCCAAACGTGCCTCTCTATACACCTCTGCGAACTTCAACAACTGCCCTGCTGTCTCTGGCTGTCTCTCTTTCAAATGTATGGTTAACTCAGGCCGCAACCTGACAAAATCTGTTCCTTCATAACTAGCTCTTTCAATTCGGCGAACTCTTTCTTCATACCGCTCAACTCTAACCACTTCTCAAAATAGTGATCTAAACGTGCGCCAAACTGAATGTACGTCTCACCTGCTTGTAATTTAGCTGAACGAAATTTCTTCCTGAACCCCTCCTCTGTGAGGTCAAATCCTTTCATCAACGATTCCTTCACAGCGCCGAAATCAGACTGTTGTTCTGCTGGTAACGCAGTGAAAATCTGTAATGCCTTACCCGTCAGTAACGCTGACAAAATGACTGCCCACTCTTCTGAAGGCCAACCTGACTGGTCGCAAACGTTTCGAAGCGACTGATGTATGCATCAATCGAATCGGTTCCTTCGGAGAATTTGGGCAACTTTGGTCGGGTGGCGTAACTGCGCACAGAGTCACTGGAAAGGGAACTACCATCCTCGGTGGTCTCCCTTTGTATTCTCACTTTCTCTAACTCTAATTGAACCTTTAATCTTTCTGTTTCCTGCTTCATTCTTTCTGTTTCCTGTTCTGCGCTAGCTTTAGTTCTTTCCTGCTCTGCTATTTCTACTGCAACACGGCGTCTTCCGCGCGTTCATCTCTTTCCATCTTTTGCTGGTTTTCAACGAATGCTCGCAACTCTTCTCCCGAATAGCCTAAATCACGAGCGACGCTCACAAGTTGTTCAATAGGGGTGTTCTTTTCGTCCGCCATTATAATCTCTTTTTTTTTAACAAGATTTTTTTTTCTACGACAGCCAAACTGGTGGTTACCGACACGAGTGACGTAATAGCACAATCCTATGAATGATAATATTAGCTTGGGACAACGTAGTT
>JAFLJL010015594.1:27500-32500 GCA_018398815.1 Conus ventricosus
TGAGGCCAGTCCATGCACTGACGTTGCTGAGTGTGAGGCCAGTCCATGCACTGACGTTGTCGTCCTCTCATCTCTTTCTCTCGGTCTTCCTCTCCATCTGATCTGCCTCCTTGCACTGTTCCTTTGTAGAACGGTGTTTGACAAGTCCTGCTGGGTCGGGACACCTGACACATCTTCATCTACACGCCACATGAAGATGACACGGAACACCTGACACATCTTCATCTACACGCCACAGGAAGATGACACGGGACACCTGACACATCTTCATCTACACACCACATGAAGATGACACGGGACACCTGACACATCTTCATCTACACACCACATGAAGATGACACGGGACACCTGACACATCTTCATCTACACACCACATGAAGATGACACGGGACACCTGACACATCTTCATCTACACGCCACAGGAAGATGACACGGGACACCTGACACATCTTCATCTACACGCCACAGGAAGATGACACGGGACACCTGACACATCTTCATCTACACGCCACAGGAAGATGACACGGGACACCTGACACATCTTCATCTACACGCCACAGGAAGATGACACGGGACACCTGACACATCTGCATCTACACGCCACAGGAAGATGACACGGGACACCTGACACATCTTCATCTACACGCCACAGGAAGATGACACGGGACACCTGACACATCTTCATCTACACGCCACAGGAAGATGACACGGGACACCTGACACATCTTCATCTACACGCCACAGGAAGATGACACGCGAGAGCGGGGAGGTGATGAAACTCCCGGAGGGGGGGCAGACTTGGCAGGGGGGGGGAGGGAGCGGGGGGGGGGGGGGGGGGGAGGGCAAGGCGTGCCTTTCCCCTGTGGACCGCTGTCCGGCAAACACTTGACCACCTCCACAGCCGCGCGGAACGCGGTCAGAGAAGTTCCCTCCCTTGGCTCCGTCCGCTCTGGGAGTGGTTGTTAGGGGGAATGGGGGTGGGGGTGGGGAGTGATATGGTGGGATTGGGGTGGGAGGTGCTCGGGAGGAGAAGGGAGATGGGCGGAGGAGGGGGGGGGAGGTAGGAGGAGGAAGGGGCGTGGAGGCTACTGAGAAGAGGGGGGGGGGGGGGGGGGGGGGGGGGGGGGGGGGGGCGGGGGGGAGGGTGGTAGTAGGGGTGATGGATGCGGGACGAGTTATGAATTGCAAAGGGAATTCAGTTCTTGTGTTGGAATGGGAATACCAGAAACCAGCGTAGAAATCGACAGTGTTAGCCACACTGCATTGGTATACAATGAAATGCAAGATGTAAATGAAATGAGTTTGAGAGCGGGGGAGTGTGTGGTGTGTGTGTGGGGGGGGGGGGGGGGGGGGGTAAGCATTCTGAAAGTCCACTGTCGGTGTACAGAAACAGACACTTTCACTGCTTTGAAGAGTGAAAGGGACAAGTTCATGTGATGAATCGATTGAGTAAAGCAAGTACGGTGCCGTAGGAGACGAACGGGCTCACAACCTCCAACGCCTCTGTCAACGCCTGTTGGCCATTGGCACTGAGCTGGAAGTCAACGCCTGTTGGCCATTGGCACTGAGCTGGAAGTCAACGCCTGTTGGCCATTGGGACTGAGCTGGAAGTCAACGCCTGTTGGCCATTGGCACTGAGCTGGAAAGTCAACGCCTGTTGGCCATTGGTACTGAGCTTGGAAGTCAACGCATGTTGGCCATTGGCACTGAGCTGGAAGTCAACGCCTGTTGGCCATTGGCACTGAGCTGGAAGAGGACAGCATCCGCCAGGTCCACGAGCAGCTCCAGTGACCGTCGTCCAGGCTGCGGACAGGACACTGCCAACGTAAATGTCGAAAGAGAAGCGGTCATTGACCGCGCGCCAAGGACATAGACTAGACAAAGTACAGGACAAGACACAACTGCTTTGTTGGTCTTTTGTCTGTGTGTTTGTTTGTGTTCTTGCGGTAAGTAACCCCCCCTCCTCTCTTCTCTCTCTCTCCTCTCTCTCCTCTCTCTCTCTCTCTCTCTCTCTCTCTCTCTTTCTAAATTTTGCTTCGTTTTCCGCCCTCAGTCACGCCGTTTTGAAACTTAAGGGCACTGCCAGTACAGCTCCTCTCATCTATTAGTCGGGTAAAATACCAAAACCTGCTCGAAAAAATTCCTAAAAAATTTATTTTTGTCAGAAAGTGTTTATTTGAATGAAAATAATACAATGCAGCATTTTTAACCAGGGTATCAATGCGGAAAATATTTAAAAAACGACTTTTTAATTACGCAAAACCTAAAGAAAAGCTTCAACTTCTCTTGCGCCTGTAGGGGGGAAGGGTTGCTCACAGAGCCAGGAAATCCAGACAGCATCGCGCAAGCATGGAGTCGTCTGCTACGCCGGAAGAAAGTTCCGACTCAACGTCTGACCACCATTTGTTGAATTTTGAAGTAAGTTTTCATATTTTTGAAAGTATTTAACATATGATGTGATTATGCAGTCTATAGTGTGTGCTAAATGCTGTTATAACGCAGCAGTCCGCTGCAGTCTATATAAATGTCTGCAGACACAAGTTATCATAGTCTCTGAGAAATGGCGCCATTAGCAGCTGACCGGCACACGCTACAGCCGTGAAAATAGGCGCCTGCAATAAAGCACCAAGCACACTGTAAATAGGTGGGCGTGTACAACTCAGTGTTAAACGCAGACTGGTTATTGTTTCGTCTTGTGTACGATTATTGCTAGTGGTTTCCAGTTCAATATATTATTTTTGTGCAGTGTGTGTCTACCTATGATATTAACAGTAAGCACAAAATGTGTGTCACGGTAAGTGTAAGCACAAAATGTGTGTGTAACGGTGTGTGTTTGTGTGTGTGTGTGTGTGTGTGTGTGTGTGTGTGTGTGTGTGTGTGTGTGTGTGCGTGCGTGCGTGAGAGAGACAGAGAGAGAGAGAGAGAGAGAGAGAGAGAGAGAGAGAAGAGAGAGAGAGAGAGAGAGAGTCTAAAGAGGTATTGATCTTTGTCCACAGACACACATTGATGAACCAGTCTGCATCATATGCAAAAAGCCATGTGGAACGGAGACCTCGGCCTTGACGCAGAAAGGATGTGACACCATCAACTTGAGTAGTCAACAGCGAAAAGACACTGTATTTGCCAAAATAGGTGATTCTGTGCACACTAAATGTCGCGCATACTACACAAACAAAAAAACTTATATGTGCAAAAATAAACGAAGGAAAACAAAACCGATCACCCGGAAAAGGAGACAACCGAGTGGCGACAACCAGGATCCTCCCTGTGTTTATTCTGTGGAAAAGCGAACGAAAAAGACAACAAACATTGCAAATCAAAACATCGTGTTGGGAAGCTGATTCCCGTGAGGACTCTCACTTTTCAAACAAGTGTGCTGGAAAAAGCGCATACCAGAAACGATTCTTGGGGAAGAAAAGTCGTAGCAAACATAGAATATGTGCAAGACTGTGTAGCCAGTGACACTATGTATCATGTTGTGTGCTATTCCAACTTCACTTCTGGATATCAGCTGCCAAGGATGTTCAGTGACACTCCGAGTGAAGCAAAAACTGTCCACCCTGGCCGCCCCAAGAACAATGTCCGCCTGCAGGCTTTTGCTGACACTGTCGAATATTTCGAGTCACTTGACGAGGAACAAATCACCATCAAGACGCTTGTTCAGTACATGGAAAGCCTGCTTGATGACACGGAACATGAAGCATACAGTATCAGGCACATGAAAGACAAACTTCAAGACCATTACGGCACTGACATTGTTTTTTCACAGTCTGGCAACGTAGGGGACATAATATCTCTGAAGACATCAGCAGACAAGATTCTGATGAACTTTTACAAAGAAAGAAGGAATCAAATACAGATGCTGAAAAAATGCGACTTTTCAGAGCGGCAGCAAGCATTATACGAAGTGACATTAAGTCGATGTGTTTGTCGGTGAAGATACAGATTTACTCGTGTTTACTTCTGCATCACTTACAGGAAAACCATCATGATGTGTTCTTTAAGCCGAGTTCCCCCTCAGCGTCATCTATAAAGGTGTGGGACATCAGAGAAATTAGGAATGCGCTTGGAGCAAACGTTCACAGTTCCATATTATTTTGTCATGCCATAGGCGGGTGCGACACAACAAGCAGTTTGTTTGCGGTCGGAAAATCTCAGCCAGTGAAAAAACTATCCGACTCAGATTCATTCCGTGTGCAAGCTTGTGTTTTCCTGTCACCAGACAGCACCCGAGAGGAGGTACTAGCCGCTGGAGAGAAATCTCTGGTGATTCTGTATGGAGGAAAGGTTTCTGATTCCATAGACAACCTCCGCTATGTCAGATACAGACAGAAAGTGGCATCGTCAGTGGTTTCTCTAAATCCAAGCAAACTGCCACCGACATCAGCTGCAGCAAGGTTTCACAGTATGAGGACATACTTCCAGGTCCAAGAGTGGCTTCATCTTGGACAGGATCATTTTAACTTGGATCCACTCGATTGGGGATGGCATGTTAAGCAAGGCGTTTATGGTCCCTGTCCTTACTGACATCGATGTTGCTCCCGAGGCCCTTCTCCACATCGTCAAATGCAACTGTAAAGCAGATTGTCAAACCGCCAGATGCACCTGTCGACGACATGGGCTGGTCTGTACAACTGCTTGTGGACAGTGCAGAGGAAATGAACTGCGCAAACTCTGTAAATTTCACTGACTGTGACCAATGTTCAGATGATGAAGAAGAAATGTGAATTCTGACTTTTTTACCTGTTCGCACGCGCGCGCGTGCGCGCGTGTGTGTGTGTGTGTGGAGAGAGAGAGAAAGAGAGAGAGAGAGAGAGAGAGGGGGGGGGGGGGGGGGGGAGAGGGGGGGGGAGATTTTAATGCATATATATCTCTATTTATTTATAAAATATGATCTTAGTTGAAAAACTAAGGATGGTTCTCACAACTTCATAAAATTCTGTAACAAGCAACATAGTCACAAAGATGTTGTTGTTGTCAACGGGCTTATGTTTTCCAAA
>JAFLJL010015594.1:42500-45000 GCA_018398815.1 Conus ventricosus
TATTGAATTATATTGAAATATTGAATTATATTATTTATTAGTTTGTTGTATTTTAGTCCCTTGCGGATTCATTCCAATGACTGCAAGAAATATTGAATTATATTGAAATATTGAATTATATTATTTATTAGTTTGTTGTATTTTAGTCCCTTGCGGATTCATTCCAAGAACTTGCCCTCAGCACTTGTGTCTTAGAGGATATCTTTTTATATTTTCTAATTTTCACAAGAAAATGTAGCTTGTTTTGCTCTTTTATGATTTTTCTTTTGCTTCTTAGATGGCACCTTTGGTTGGTTTTTTGAAAACTCAACAAACATACTACGGTATTGCACGCCAACCTTTTCTGGGATTGCATTCTTCTTAAAACTGAAAAGGCAGAGGAGTCAAATTACCACTTTCCGCGGTCACTGAGGAGAAACCACCAAGTTTCGAAATATCGGTATCTGACAGGAGTTATATGTTAGTGAGTTTCCCTCCCATTGGAGGATGTCTCCCCCTTGGAGAATATAAGCTTGCTGAAGGCTCATTTTGAGAAGCATTTATTTTATTTTCCCCATTCACCCACTCAAGCACATACTGTTAGTTAGGCAGAATCATCTACCACTGCAGATATGAATGCTTATCTCCCCCTATTTCTTCAATCTAAGACATAAGAGCAAGCTTTGCTTATAATTCAATATTTCTTGCAGTCATTGCAACACCAAGCTGCTCTGTAAGTTGCTGGAACGGTTGCGGTACTTATCCTTGAATTATTAGTTTGTTGTATTTTAGTCCCTTGCGGATTCATTCCAAGAACTTGCCCTCAGCACTTGTGTCTTAGAGGATATCTTTTTATATTTTCTAATTTTCACAAGAAAATGTAGCTTGTTTTGCTCTTTTATGATTTTCTTTTGCTTCTTAGATGGCACCTTTGGTTGGTTTTTTGAAAACTCAACAAACATACTACGGTATTGCACCCAACCTTTTCTGGGATTGCATTCTTCTTAAAACTGAAAAGGCAGAGGATCAAATTACCACTTTCCGCGGTCACTGAGGAAAACCACCAAGTTTCGAAATATCGGTATCTGACCAGGAGTTATATGTTAGTGAGTTTCCCTCCCTATTGGAGGATGTCTCCCCCTTGGAGAATATAAGCTTGCTGAAGGCTCATTTGAGAAGCATTTATTTTATTTTCCCCATTCACCCACTCAAGCACATACTGTTAGTTAGGCAGAATCATCTACCACTGCAGATATGAATGTCGAACAGTTTCCAACACATGTCAGCCCTTTGTTTTTCAGTGTCTGAGCCAGCTCTAGATCTGTGAAAATAATTGTCACAGGTGATGTTGCGACCCCGTAGTTCAAAAAGGGCTCTGCAAGATCCAGAGCAGTTTATACGCCCCAGATGTTGTTGTCTCTCTGTGCCTTGTTTACCCAGGTAAGGAATTCCGTACACTGGGAAATTGTTCTCAGCATCTGCCAGCCAAAAAATCTTTATGCCATAACGATCTGGCTTTGAGGGCAAATACTGAAGAAACGAACAACGGCCCCTAAATGGAACCAGTTGTTCATCAACGGTCAAAAGAGGACCAGGCACATAGTACTTGTGCAAATTGTTCTGAAAAGAGCCCCAGACGTCCCTGAATGGGGCAAAGATGTCTCTGGCTCGCCTGTGTGAGCGGGTCTCCTTGTCGTCAAACCTCATGTAAGTCAGCAGGTCTATGAAGCGCTGACGACCCATTGTTGCTTTTACCATTGGGTTTCCATAGAAGGAATCCAGATTCTTTCAGTGCCCAGCATGTTCTGTTTCCTCAGCACCGAGAAGCAACAAGCAGCCGATGAGTGCTGTGGTTTCACAGCTGTCTGTCATCTTCCCTCTGCTTTTTGTGGACTCGTTGAGCTTCTTTGTTTGTGTTTTCCACAATCCTGTCAATGATCCCTTTGTCTGAAATGAACAGACAGAATGCATCCATGGGATTTTCAATGCCAGAGGTGTTAGGTGTTTGTGTGTTTGGTGGCTTGAAAACATTTTCTTTTCCAGTGCGAGTTTGTTTTCTTTGGACGGGCATTTTACTCCAAGTTTATGTCTGCCTCTTTTTGTGACATAGGTTTTATCAAAAGTGTCTTCTTCCTCATTACTTGGCCCTGCTTGAATGTCTTGGTTCTTCACTTTCGGTCGGCTGGTAGTGCTGGCCGATGAAATGTTTGACTTGCATTGGGTTGAAGTTCAGTCAAGAGGCGGTCTCCTTCATCATCACTGGAGGAATCGTCCACCCTTTCCTCCCCCGGCACCGATGGAAAACTCCTCCCATCACTCGTCAGCACGTCCTCTGTGTCTATGATCACACCATCTAAAACAGAAGAACCGGAATGTGTGCTTTAACTTTTGTTCTGGGATCATGTTTGTTTTATAATATGCTTATTGTTTTCATTGCCTTTTTAGCCTTGCTTGTCTTTTTACTGACAGTGGTTGATATGGATTGCTTGCATATATATGCAAATACATGCATACAAGTGTG
>JAFLJL010015594.1:50000-55000 GCA_018398815.1 Conus ventricosus
AAAGTTACAAAAGGCAAAGTATATTAAGACATTACTGTCCGAATTCTCTTATTTGCTTCGTAACTATACATGGCTAAATTCAAAAATGTATTCTCATTCCTTGTTGAATGACAGCAAGTAGAATTAGCCTGAAATGACATGGCTCGGTGCATATTTGGGTTGAATACGTTTTATTCTAAGATCGCTCAGAGCAGGACAGCAAACGAAGAAAATTGTATTTCATCTTTTCTTGCTCTGTTACAGAGTCGACACGTCAGTTCATTTTCAACAACATTACTATTCCTGAGGCGATGGCATGCGATATCAGACTCGCCAAATCTGAATTTTTGCCAGTGCACATTTAATAAATCTATTCATTTTCATCCCAATATAAGGTTCTAAAATATGTGTCGATTTAAAGAGTTGATACGGAGCAAATATATCACTGTTATACATATGGTCCTGCCAGTCCTGCCACCTGCAATCTATAAGAGAGAGAGAGAGAGAGAGAGAGAGAGAGGAGAGAGAGAGAGAGAGAGAGAAAAGAGAGAGAGAGAGGACACACACACACACAGACAGGCAGACAGACAGACAGACAGAGACAGACAAAGAGACATAGAGAGAGGTTGTACACACACACATACACGCACGCACGCACGCACGCACGTACACACACACACACACACACACACACACACACTCACAACACACACACTCACACACACACACACGAACACACACACACACACACACACACACACACACACACACACACACACCACTGAACATGAACATGTTTAATGTCATTAGCTATACAGCCTTAGTGACATGGGGGGTGTAAAGCACAAAATAATCATATCGAAAACGAAAGTAACAAATAAAAGGAACATCCATCAATTGGAAGCTTGAAATACAAGCAAAATAGGCCTGTATCTCGACCATCCAGATTAATATTATTCATAAAAGTAAATATGTAAATACGATAACCAAAATATTTTACTACTTCCTGTACCATTCATTTTTTCTATTTGAACATCGTAAGTTCTAGTTGATGATAACTTCTGCGCGTATCTTCAATGCCTCTGCAATGTATCTGGCAAGTGATTTCACTGAATTATCATCATAATTCAGTTTCAGAATTCAAATGTGTCCCGATTTATGGCAACATTCTTTTGAAAAACTACACACTTATCTCGTACAACACTGTAATTTTTACAATGAAAAAAAAAATGCGACTCATCCTCCCTAAGGAAGCCACACAATGGACACGGTGACGCTGTAGATGACTCAGTATAGAACCATCTTTTATGGGCGTTTAGACCAAGAGTCCTTGTTCTAAGTCTGGATAGACAAATTTTATGCCATCTGTTCGTTATTACTGAAATATACTTTTCCGTTTCAAATATACTTTTAAAGCCATAAAACCAGTTATATTTATCCGTGTTTTCCATTTTAGAATGCCGTTTTGTTTATATGAAGCTATAATCCTGTCTTTGAATTCCAGAATAAAGCCATCCTCATAACCAACTCCCTGGCACATCATACAATCCCAAATCCGTGAGTAGTCAAAATCTTCTTAACAGAATATCCCCAATTTTCCTTTCCCGTTCATGTTCATTCTAATAACATTTCATAAGCCTGTTTACAAGTCTTGAGGCAGAGAAGCCTCAGTAGTTTTAGCCAATATTTTTATACATTTAATGTTTGACCTAATATACAATGGGTATCTGCCGGTTTCTCCATAGATTACAGTATTCGAAGAATGTAGGGGAACATTTAAAAAGCGCTTAATTGCAAACGTATGAACTTTTTCTAAATCTTTGTTGTTATGAAGTCCCATATTTCAGCACCATATGTAAGAACTGGCTCAATTTTGGCATCAAAGAGTTTCCAGAATATTCTTGAATCAAGTGAGTTAAGTTTGTGCAAAGCTCTTAAAATCTCTGTGACACCTTTTTTTCCTTTTCTACAAGTCTCTGTTACTGCGTTTTGTAAACTCAACTGTTGTAAAAATCATGCCTAAATACTTGTAGGAATTAGTTACTTTTAACTCACTAGTGCCGTTAAAACCATTTTCATGACGGGAGAGATGACCACCCTTTCTAAATACCATTATGTTAGTTTTATCAAGGTTAACCTTTAAAAATAGACGATCTGCCTCTTGCTTTAAGCTATTTAACTGATTCTGAAGACCTACAGTAATGCTGGACAACATTATTACATCATCTGCAAATAGCATAAGAAAAAATTCAGCCGCTCCTGGGATCATTTGAATACCATGTTTCCATTTTTACTTTTTCTCCACTGCCAATTCATTAATAAAAAATGAAAACAAAAGTGGGCTTATAAACAACCCTGCTTCACTCCTTGTGGACAGTTAAAGACATCTGAATAAACACACCTGTCCCGCACGCATGCTAACAGAATCATATACACCACGAAGAGCCATATACAGCTTGCCATCCACTCCACTTTTACGTAAATTAATCCACAGCATATTTCGATTCACGGAGTCGAAAGCTTTCTAAAGTCCACAAAGGCGACATACAATTTTTTGTTTTTCAATAAATGCGTTTGAATTAGTGCGAAAAAGGGTAAATATATGGTCTGTAGTGCTATAACCTGATCGAAACCCAGCCTGTTTTTCAATGATTTTTTCCTCACGTTTGCCCATGTTGTCAGTCTTTTATTTAAAATATGTGTATAGATTTTGCTAACGACACTTGTAAGCGCAACACCACGGTTATTGTCTGGGTTGTTAGGATCTCCCTTTTTATGAATAGGAATAAGTATAGACTTGGCCCAAAATGCAGGGAAGTTTCCATCGTTAAACAGTCTGTTAAATAACATGACAAGGAAATCAATTATCTTTGAGTTGGCATGTTTCAGCATTTCACCTAAAATCATATCTGGGCCTGCACTTTTTCCTGATTTTAATCTTTTTATACTGTCAGTTACCTCTTTTTTGCTTATCCGATCATTAAACAAAGGTTCTTCAAAATCTCCAGCATCCTCAATTACTATAACATTATCATCGCTTCTGTCGTCTATAGCCCAAAGACTGCAGAAAAGTGATCATACCATTGTTGCGAACTTATATCATTATAAACAAAAGACTTTCTATTAACTGATCTAATTATTGTCCAAAATAAACTTGAATCTGTAATTGAATTTTTCAGCATTTGCAATTTTGATTCTTCAAATTCATGTTTCTTTTTTCTTTTCAAGTGCCATATTCCTTCTTTCGTTTACATACCTTTCCCCGTGATGTTTTATATTTTCTTCACTTTTACACCTTTGAAACTTTTAAAAAGACCTTTAACTACTCTTTTCTTTTTTTCACACTCATCATCAAACCATTCATTGCATTCTTTCCTTCTCTTTCCAACTGTTCGAACCATGCACTCAGCGGCTCCACGCAACGCACGTGAAAAAGTATCAACACAAGCATTAATGTCTGTAGGTAACAAGTCAACGGCATTTTGTAAACCATCTTTGAAATGATCACTGTTAAGTTCGTTTTTATAACATTCCACGTACTCGTCGGACCATACTATCCGTTCTTCACCCTTCTGAGATGAAATACATTCTTTTTGCCCAAAGCGTTTTTCCATTTCAATTCTATTGGCAAATGCAGGAGAATAACTTGTCACCGACACACATATTGCATTTGTTTAACAAACAATCTGAAACAAGAAAATAATCAATTACACTGCATCCTTGTGGTGACACAAAAGTAAAATCTCCTTCAGAATCACTTTCACAAAAACCATTCAAAATCATAAGATCAAATATAAACAACAAAGATCCAACAGGATTTCCCGAAATTATTTATAGTAGTATCCTTAGAACGACGCAAGTTTACCTCAGCTTCGTTGCTGTTATGACCGAATTCAGAAACACAACCCAATTCTTCCACATCCGATTGCTCACAGCCTGTCCGTGCATTTAAATCTCCCCACACTAACATGTATGCATCTTCATCCTGCATATGTCCCAATAAACTTTCTTCCAACATTAAAATGCCATTTTTCAAATCTGTTCGTTCGTACAATGGCCCCCTTCTGGTACTACATAAGTTGACACAAGGACAACATCTTTTTCTAAGCTGAAAACACTTTTATCAACTTTCAGAACGACAGTATTTTCACACACAATATCTATTTTTTTCACAAACCGTTCTAAGCATTTCTTTATTAATACTAGTACACCACCTGATTTTCTCCGTGCTGTGACAATTTTTTTTTTTTTTGCAGGAGCAAAAAACTTTAAATAATCAGGAAAAATACTGTTGTAATCAAAGGAAGCATCAGCGAATGTTTCTGTTAGGCAAATGAAATGAAATGAATTGACATAATTAATAAACATAACGTCTGTCAATTTCGTATAAACATTTTCAACATTATAGTTGAGGAATGTCCATTCATTTGGATGGTCGAGCCTGTCCTATCTGTTCTCGCTCCGCAAGTGTCTGTCAGTGGCACGACCACGGTTTCCCCCGTGTGTGTGGAGTTCAGTCTGTCTGCCGGCCGACCCTCTCCGTCCTCCGCTCGCAGCACCCGTGACGTCATGGTGAGAGGAAACCACCACCCTCACTCCGCCACCCTGTTTCACCCTGGGAATCCCCGTAACACTCAGCGAAACACGGTCACAACCGGCCCCCTCCGTCACACCTCGCTGCACATCTGGCGAATCTTCCCCCTCACGATGCGACCACCCACCATCACGCGCAAGGTCACGGCAGTGATGTTCACTATGTGAGGGCCGCACATGGCAGGAGACCCCCCCCCCCAACAGCCACCCCAGAACTTGACTGCCTGCCGACATCAACAGCTGAAGGAGGCGTGCGGTCAGCATTGCACGTGGACGTCGTGCACTGGTTCGCTGTGTCACTGTGTTGACACTGGCCCCTGGAGTGCCGTGTATCGCCTTCATCGTCACCGTCACTCGCACGTGTTGCACCGTCCTTCCCACCGCAGGCCGCTTCAGTGACAGTGGACTGACAGGTGGTCGACCTAGTT
>JAFLJL010015594.1:62500-70000 GCA_018398815.1 Conus ventricosus
GTTTGTGTGTGTGGGGTGGTTCTTCGTCACCCGGGAAATTTTCAAAAAATTTTATGAAAGGAGACGGGAAATTTGGGCACTCCCCCGACAAAAACAAAAGAAATCTGTCCCGATGTACGTCTGGAAACAAGGGGGAGGGGAAGGCCCGACAGAAAAGGCAACACACAGAAATAGACAGGCCGAAGAGGACAGGCCCCCACAGCAGGGAAAAACCCGACAGGGGAAAAAGAAAAGAGGAGACAGGCCCCACCCCAGCCCGGCAGAGAGAGTGAAGAGAAGGAAGAGGGGGAGAAGGAAGAGGGGGAGAAAAAAGGGGGGGAGAGAAAAAGGAAAAAAGGGGGAAAAAAGACAGACTGTCAAGGGCGTGAAACCTCTCCAAAAGGCCCTTTAAAATCTTGGGGACAAAGGGGGCATTGTACTGGTTACAAATAGGAATTTACCAATTAACCAGGGGACCTTACCCCCCGCACAGGCCCAACTGTGTGAAGGGGCCGGGGTGGTCAATGAAAAACCCCTTGGAAGGGGTTTGGCCTGCCCGGGGGCGAAAGGGGGGGAAAGGGTTTTTTAACCACTACACCTCGGGGCCCCAAAATTTAGGCAAAAAACTCGGTCACTTTAGGGTTTTTGTGGTTTAAACCGTCAGTGAAGAGAAGGGGGCCCTTTGGGTTTGTTTTGGGTTTTCCCTGGGTCACTGTTTTTGGTTTTTATTTTCAAGGGTGGTGTGTGTGTGGAAAGGGTTTTAGTAAAACCCCCCTTAAGATAATTACGGGTTAAAATGACCAAAAAGTCGGGGGGAAAATTTTTGTGTCCATTTTGGGGGGGAAGTTGTGTTTGCTAATTTTAATTAGGGGGGGGGGGGGGTGTAAACTGGGTGTGTTGGGAAAAGTGCGAATGGGGAATTCCGGGGGATTTTGAAATAGGGGTTTTAGGAAAAGCGTGGCCCCCGGCATGGCCCAAGGGGAATCCTTTGTTTTCCCCCCCTAATAAAAAAGGGGAACAAAAGTGTCGGGGGGAAAAACACCAGGAGAAGAGGGGAAGGGGAGGAAAAAGGAGGGAGGAAAAGGGAGCAGGGCAGAGAAAGGGGCGAGGGGGAAACGTGGGGCGGGGGAAGCAAAAGAAAAGCAATTTTAGAGTTAAAGACCCCCCTGGAAAAGGGGGAAACCCAATTACGAAGCCCAAGGGGGGGGAAAGAAAGAAACTGTTTGAACCCAGAGGGGGGTGAAAAGAGAAAAAAAGGTTTTGACCCTCCCAATCCCCGAGGGCACCACGAAGCCCCGTCCCGAAGCCTTTGGGGCCCTCAACCCCGGGCATCACCCTCAAGGGATTTCTGAAAAAACGTGAAAAGAATTTTTTTTCAAGAACTGTGGTGTGGGGTTTTGGGAAAACCCTGGGTTTTGGGGGTGTGGAAAAACCCGGCCAGGTAAGAAGTCATTTTAAATTTTAAAAACCCATTAGAAAAATATTGATCTAAATTTTGTTTTTTATTTTTTGTGGGGGTTTTATTGTTTTGAAAATTAAAAGTACCTAGAAATTTTATTTCTTTTTCTCCCTTTTGGGTTAAAGGGGGAGAAAACCCCAATGCGTGACATCCCTTCCCCGAGAGGGTGAATGTTTGGTGGGGCCTGAGTGTGCCTTGCGGTTTTATTAGTGCAAAGATACCTTGGGTGTTTGGGCCCACCCCAATAATAAAACCCTTAGGCCCCTTTAAACAAACCCCCAAAGTTTTTTCCCCCTCCGGCCCCCAGAAAAACCGCCCAAAAGGCCCCCCTTCCCGGGCAACAGAACAAGAGGGGGAAAAGAAGGGCAGGGACACAAGACAGAAAGGAGGGGGGAAGAGAGGGGAGGGGAGAGGAAAAAGGAGAGGGGGAGGGGGAGGGGGGGGGAGGAGAGGGAAGAGAGACCGCAGACGACAGCCCGACAGAAGACAGGGGCCGACAGCCGACCGACAGACAGACCCGCACGCAAAACCCGCCCGACGGGCCGGAAGAGGGGGGAGAGGAGAAGAGAGAAGGAGAGGGGGCACCCAGACAGGAGAAAGGGAGAGAGAGAGAAAAAGAAAACTTACAAGGAAGAGGGGAAAGGGGGGGGCGCGAAGGAGAGGAAAAGGAAAAACGGCCTTTCACACACAGAACGACAGACAAAACAGAGGGGGGGGAAAAGGACCGAAACCGACATACAACAGCCCGACAGGGCTGATGAAATGCCCGGGCTGCCCGAAGACTGACTGATGCCCGACAGAAAGGGCCCCAAAAGGAAAAGGGAGAGGCAGGGGGGGGGGGGTCCAGAGAAAAGGGGGAGTCACTACGCTTTGGTCCCTATCTTCACTCCCTTACCCTGGGGTTTTTTTTTCTTTTAATTTTTTTTTCTTTTTTTTCTTTTTTTTTCTTCTTTTTTGTTGTTTTTAAAAGTTTGGTGGGCGAATCTTACCCTGGGGGAGAAAAGGCCCCAAACCGTTTTGTGGTGTTTTTTACTTTGCCCTGTCTCCCTAACAAGGCCTTTGGGCGGGTTGTTTTCCATGTCCCACAAATAACCTGCTTTGCTGGCCCTTGGGCCCAGGGTTTTTTGCCCTGTCCCCCAGTAACCGCTATGTGTGAGCCTTGGGGCCCCTTGTTGATGTTACCGTTTAACCCCCTGCTATGTTGAGCCCTTTGGGGAGGGTTTGATGTCAAAAGTAACCCCTGCTATGGTGAGCCCTTGGGCCCAGGTTTTGCCATGTCTACGTTAAAACTGCTTGTTGGGTGAATTGGCCGGGTTGGCCATTCAACCAAAAACAAAATGTATGTGTGAGTTGGGCGAGGGTTTTTGCCCCTGTCTACGTAAACGCCCATTGGCTGGCCTTTGGCGGGTTGTTGCCATGCCTGGGCCCCCGCTTTGCCGGCCCTTTGGCCCAGGTTGTTGCCCTGTTACAGTAACACTGCTTGTTCTGGCGCTTGGCGAGGGTTTTGCATGTCTACAGTAACACTGCTATTGCTGAAACCTTAGACGAGGGGTTTTGCCATTCTACAAAACCCTGCTATGGTGACCCTTGGGCCGGGTTTTTTGCCAAGTAACCCGAAAAGCAAATTTCTGGGGCCCCGGGCCCAGGTTGGGTTTCCATGTCTACAAACATGCTATGTGCTAAATTGGACGGGTTTTCCATGTAACAGTTTAAAACTGCTATTTTTCTGCCTTGGACAGGTTGTTGTCCTGTTCCCGTAACCCCCCGCTATGTCTGACCTTTGACGAGGGTTTTTGCAATGTTACATAACAATGTATTGCTAGCCCCTTTGGCGGGTTGTTCCTGTCTACAGTAACATGTCTTTCTGAGCCCTTGGCCGGGGGTTTTTTCCTTTTCTACAGTAACCCCCTGCTATCTACGGGAAACCTTTTGACCCAGGTTTCCTGTTCCCCCCAAAATGCTTCTAGAACCCTTTGAACCCTAGTTGGGGCCAAAATTTTACCTAACACTGCTTCTACGGGAACCTTTTAACGGGGGGCCATTCTACCCGTAAAACTTCAAAACTCTGAACCCTTTGGGCTTTTGCCATGTCACAGTAAAAACTGCTATATGCAGCCCTTTGGAAAGAGGGTTTTTTCCATGTCTACAGTTTAAAACCCGCAAACTACGGAACCTTGACAGGTTCCGTCTACAGTAACCCCTTTATCAATGAACCTTGACGTTGTTGCCTTCTACGTAACCCCCCTATGTGCTGGTTGGCCCAGGGTTTTTGCCCGTCCCCGTAACAGGTATTTATGAACCTTTAAGAGGTTGCCTGTTAAAATAAAAACTGCTACTACTAACCCCAAGGGCTTGTTGCCAGGGTTTTCATAACACTGCTGTTATGAACCTTAACGGGGTTGCCCGTCTACCGTAAATTTCTATCTCCCGGAAACCCTTTGACGTTGTTGCCATGTCACATTTTAAAACTGCTGTCTACTGAACCTTTGACGAGGTTTTCCAGGGCTAAGAACAAGCGGTCTAAGGGAAACCCTTTGCCGGGTTTTCCATTTTCTACAGTTTTAAAATGTGTTTTTAGGGGCCCTTTGACGAGGTTGTTTTCCAGTCTCCCGTAAACTGCTTTGTGAGCCATACCCCGGGCTCAGAGCTGTTGACGTAAGTGACACGGAAGGGTTTATACTCCTAAGGATCTGAAGTGCCCCTTGGTTGACCCCGGGGGGTTCAAAATTTTATTGTTCTCCAGGGTTTAAACCCGACAAAGCTGATAAATTTTGGGCCCTCCCAGTTGGCCATTGAAACCCAATTTTCACCCTATTGAAGATTTCGTCGATCAGACACTGTTCCCATTACCCTTTGAAGATATCGATCGACGGAGGGTTGGCCCCTTCGATATACCAGTATTGCAAATTTTATCGATACCGGGTTTTTCCTAAGACAATGCCCAAAAAAAATTCCGGAAAAAGTTTATTAAAGCCTCTTTCCTTACAGTTCCCCAATGTTCCCCAAAAAACCTTTTCCCACCCTTTTTTTTCCCCCCCCCCCCCAATCAAAACAGTTTCTAGACTTCATGGATTTCATTGTAAATAAGACACTTAGAGTCTATTTTCATATGACGTATGGGGAGGTTGGGGTGCTACCTTTGAACGAGTATCGGAATATTTATAATGACTTGTGAATGTCAACCTGTGTGTTTATAATGACTTGTGAATGTCAACCTGTGTGTTTATAATGACCTGTGAATGTCAACCTGTGTGTTTATAATGACTTGTGAATGTCAACCTGTGTGTTTTATAATGACTTGTGAATGTCAGCCTGTGTGTTTATAAATGACTTGTGAATGTCAACCTGTGTGTTTATAAATGACCTGTGAATATCAACAACCTGTGTGTTTATAAATGACTTGTGAATGTCAACCTGTGTGTTTATAATGACTTGTGAATGTCAACCTGTGTGTTTATAATGACTTGTGAATGTCAAGCTGTGTGTTTATAATGACTGTGAATGTCAAGCTGTGTGTTTATAATGACTTGTGAACGTCAACCTGTGTGTTCATAAATGACTTGTGAACGTCAACCTGTGTGTTTATAATGACTTGTGAACGTCAAGCTGTGTGTTTAATAATGACTTGTGAATGTCAACATGTGTGTTTATAATGACTTGTGAACGTCAACCTGTGTGTTTATAAAGACTTGTGAATGTCAAGCTGTGTGTTTATGATGACTTGTGAACGTCAAGCTGTGTGTTTATAATGACTTGTGGACGTCAAGCTGTGTGTTTATAATGACTTGTGGACGTCAAGCTGTGTGTTTATAGTGACTTGTGGACGTCAACCTGTGTGTTTATAATGACCTGTGGACGTCAACACGGTCGTCCCGCGGCCCTGGTAGGGTGGTCCCTTGCAGTCGGCTGTCTGGGCGGGCTATACAAACAACAACATTACCCTAACCGTCAAATCTGATACACGCGTAGAGAGAGAGAGAGAGAGAGGGGGGGGTGGGGGGAGAGAGAGAGAGAGAGAGGGAGAGAGAGAGAGAGAGAGAGAGAGAGAGAGAGAGAGAGAGAGAGAGAGAGAGAGAGAGATATGACCGCCAACGCCCACCATTCGATACTGCTGTCGTAAAGTCAGGTCCTGCTGGTTATTGGCCGGGGTATTGCAGACGCAGCTGAGAGACGAGCGTGCACGTGTGTCAAGCGACTAACTTCTGAAACGTTACTAGTACTACCATCTTCTGAAAACTCTACTATAATTTTCACAAGATAGTAGTAATACTGCTAACTGATGAAAATTATTGTAGTGTTTTCAGAAGACAGTAGTATTAGTAACGTTTCAGAAGTGAGTAACTTGGCGTTGCGACTATCTAGTGAAGCGACCCCTGTGTGAAATGATGTCCTCTTTCTTAGTATTATTGCTATCCAGGGTCACTGATCGATGGTCACTTTGCCTTTTTTCACCGCTTGACTGCTAATCAGTATAGTACGGGTTCATGTGAACAGTTATGACGTTGCTGACCAATGGTCAGTGTCATTGACCAGCGGTCAATTTTTGCCCCATTTCCACTGTTTGACAGCTAGTTAGTGTAGAACGAGTTCATGTGAACAATTCATATTGTGGTTGACCAGTGGACAGTGTCATTGACCACTGGTCATTTTGGCACAGTTTTACTGCTTGACAGCTGATTAGTGTAGAACGAGTTTTATGTGAACGATTTATGACGTTTCTGACCAGTGGTCAAATCATTGACCAGTGGTCATTTTGGCCCAAATTCACTGTTTGACTGCTAGTTAGTGTAGAACGAGTTCATGTGAACAATTCATGACGCTGCTGACCGGGGGTCAGTGTCATTGACCAGAGGTCATTTTGACCCAATTTCACTGTTTGACTGCTAGTTAGTGTAGAACGAGTTCATGTGAACAATTCATGACGCTGCTGACCGGTGGTCAGTGTCATTGTACAGTGGTCATTTTGGCAAAATTTTACTGCATAATGTTTTCAGTTTTTCAGCAGCTTTTTTTTTTCCTCCCACACTTTCGTTTGGTTTCATTTTACTAACCTTTCGCTGGCTGCTTTGGGGGTGCTGTTGATTCTTTTTTGAACCCTTGGTGGTGAGACCACCACAGAATTAAAGGACTGTGGTGTGCTCTATTTGACGTCAAGACAGACACAATCAGCCGTGTCTCCCTGGTGAATTCCGATCCAGCGGACGAAAGGCCTAGGAGCAGGCGATATGAATAGATCTGCCTTCGAGAGGGATTACGATGGTGCCCTCATGCAGGTGGTGAAGGTTTTCGTGTTTAAATATATTTTTCTTAATTTCATATTCCTATGCTTCCTTCATCTTCAACTCTCTCCCACTTTGTTTAAAAGTTCAAATCTTTGCCGAGTCGTTTCTATAATGACGGAAGAATTGTTAGCCTGCGCTTGTTTCCCCCCACAACTTAAGTTCAGCATTCTCCTCTCTCTCTCTCCTCTCTCTCTCTCTCTCTCTCTCGCTCTCTCTCTCGCTCTCTCTCTCTCCTCTCTCTCTCTCTCTCTCTGTATGTATATGTATATATCGGTTACGGCGAAAACCAGGCCCGCTATGTCCACACTGACACTGCCAGTGATACCCAGTTGTGACTTAATAGTCGATAGACTCTTGTCTGTGGTTTTTCATCTGATGATGATCATTGATGATGATCTGTTGTGTGACAGCGCACCCCCCACCTGGTGGGTGTTCATTCTGTTCATTGCCGACACATTTATTGCACATCATACTCCCCTTCCCCCCCCCCCCCCCCCCCCACCTGGTGGTGTTCATTCTGTTCATTGACGACACATTTATTGCGTATCATACTCCCCTTTCCCCCCCCCCCCCCCCCCCCCCCCCTGGTGGGTTCATTCTGTTCATTGACGACACATTTATTGCACATCATACCCCCCCCTTCCCCCCCTCCCCCCACCTGGTGGTGTTCATTCTGTTCATTGACGACACATTTATTGCACATCCTACACCCCCCCCCCCCCCCCCCCACCTGGTGGTGTTCATTCTGTTCATTGACGACACATTATTGCGCATCCTACC